>CAOJCR016286002.1:0-12301 GCA_948330485.1 Euphorbia neoarborescens
ATATTAGGACAAGTAGGACGACATTGGGCTTCGTTCGTAAAAGGTTAAATTTTGTCAGTTTCTCAAATGTGTACCACTAAGGTTTTTACTCAGTTTTTAAAATGTCTATTTTTATACACTAAATGAGTGATATTTTTTTCGAATTTCACACGTACATATCAAAACACATTTTAGGATATGTAGGATTATTCTGGGATAATTTCAGAACATGTCAATTTTTGTTAGTTTCTCAAAGGGGTACCACCGTGTATTTTACTTAGTTTTAAAAAGGTCTATTTTATGTACTAAATGACTAAGATTTTTTCCAACTCTCACCTATACATATAAATAAATGTTTTAGGATATGTAGGATAATTTTGCGCTTATTTTGCAACTGTTCAATTTTTGTCAGTTTCTCAACGGTGTATGACTACGGTGTTTACTCAGTTTTAAAATTTACTATTATATGCACTAAATGAATGAGATTTTTTCTAAAATTCCCACATATAATTTAAATGACTTAGGACATGTATGATTATTTTGGGCTTATTTCATAACGAGTCATTTTTTGTCAGTTTCTCAAAGGAATACCTCTACGGTTTTTAAAATATTTTTTTATGCACTAAACGAATCATATTTTTTCCAAATTTCATACATACGTATAAAATCACATTTTAGGGCATGTAGTATCATTTTGGGTTAATTTCGAAATAGGAAAATTTCACACATACTTAAAGGGGTTCCACTATGGTTTTTACGCACTAAATGAATGTGATTTTTTAAAAATTTGACAGATACATATGTAAACACGTTTTGAGACCTGGACGACTCTTTTTGGCTTATTTTATAACAGATAAATTTGACAGATATATAGCAAAACACATTTTGTGACGTGTAGGATATTTTGGGCTTATTTTATAACATGTCAAATTTTGTCAGTTTGAAAGAGGGGAACCACTTCGGTTTTAAAAATGTTTATTTTTGTGCTCTAAATGAATGAATTTTTTTTGAAAATTTCACACATAAATATAAAATAGATTTTAGGACATAGGATGATTTTTAGATTATTTGATAACAGTTCAATTTTTCTCAGTTTCTCAATGGGCTACCACTACGGTTTTTACTCGATTTTTAAAATGTCTATTTTTATGCCCTAAATGAATGAGATTTTTTTTCTAAATTTAATAGATACATATAAAAATAAATTTTACGATATGTAGGATCTTTTTTGGCATATTTTTTAACAGGTCAATGTTTGTTAGTTTCTCAAATGGGTATCATAACGGTTTTTACTCTTTTATTTAAATGTATATTTTTATGCATTAATTGAATGTGATTTTTTTCCAAATTTCATACATACATAGAAAAACACATTTCAGGACATGTGGAATGATTTTGGACTTACTTTAAAATAGGTCAATTTTTGTCAGCTTTGTCAAAGGGCCACTAGAGTTTTTATTCAGTTTTAAAAATGTCTATTTTTATGCATTAAATGAATGAGATTTTTTCCAAAATTTCACACATACGTATAAAAAAAACACTTTAGGACATCTAGGATGATTTTAGGATCATTTCATAATAGCTCAATTTTTGTCAGTTTCTCAAAGGGGTTCCACTGCGGTGTTTAGTCAGTTATTAAAATGTCTATTTTTATACACTAAATGATTGAGATTTTTTTCAAAATTTCACACATTTCTGTCAGTTTCTCAGAGCGATTGTACTACGGTTTTTACTCAGTTTTTAAAATGTTTAATTTTATGCCCTAAGTGAATAGATTTTAGGACAAGTGGGATCATTTTGGGCAAATTTTGAATCTTTTTTAATTTTTATCAGTTTCTCAAAGGGTTATCACTGTGTTTTTCACTAATTTTTTAAAATGCCTATTTTTATACAGTAAATGAGTGAGATTTTTTATAAATTTTACATATACATATGAAAACATATTTTAGGACATGTAGGATGATTTTTTGCTTATTTCATAGTAGTTTAATTTTTTTTTTTCAGTTTCTCAAAGGGATACCACTACGGTTTTTACTCAGTTTTTAAAATCACTTTTTCTGTAGGAAATGATAAATATTTTTTTTTAGATTTCACACATACGTATAAGAACATATTTTAGGACATACAGGATGATTTTTGGCTTATTTTGAAACAATTCAATTTTTGTCAGTTTCTTGAAGGGGTAACACTACTGTTTTTACTCATTTTAAAACGTTTATTTTATACACTAAAGGAATGAGATTTTTAACAGATTTGACACATACATACCAAAACATATTTTAGGACATATAGGATATTTTCATTCGTTTATTGCACAAAAATAGATATTTTAAAAATTTAGTAAAAATCATAGTGGTACACCTTTGAGAAACTGACAAAAATTGACCTATTGTAAAATAATCCCAAAATGATTCTACATGTCCTAAAAAGTGTTTTTGTATTTATGTGGGAAATTTGGAAAAACTATTATTCATTAATGCGTAAAAATAGAAATTTTAAAAAATGAGTGAAGACCCTAGTGGAACCGTTTTGAGAAACTGAACAAATTCACATGTTTCAATATATGCCAAAAATCATCCTACATGTCCAAATTTCACACTTACATATGAAAACACATTTTACTACATGAAAGGATATACAAGATTATTTTGGTCTTATTTTATAACAGTATGATTTTTGTCAGTTTATCAAAGGTCTACCACTACACTTTTTACTATGTAAGAACCGTAGCGGAACCCCTTTGAGAACCTCACAAAAATTGACCTATTACAAAAAAAAGCCCAAAATGATCCTACGTAATCAGAAATTTATTTTGTTACATATGTGTGGAATTTGGAAAAACACATTTGAGGACATGTAGGATGATTTTTTGAATTTTTTTTTTGTAATAGAACAATTTATGATAGTTTCTCAAAGCGCTACCACTACTGTTTTTACTCAGTTTTTAAAATGCCTATTTTTATGCACTAAATGATTGAGGTTTTTTCCATATTTAACACATACATATCAAAACACATTTTAGGACATATAGGATGTCACATCCCTACCCCGAAAAACTCTAGTGGGGTCAAACGGATAGCAAAATACCCCTGCCTAGTAGTTATCTTACCGAAGCAGAGTTTCCCTACAGAAGATTTCACCCTGTTCATAAACAAAATAACATATATTTCTATATTCGATTTACTCTTGCAAACAAACCAAAATAGCTCATTTACATCTCTGAGGAACATAAATCCTCGTTAAAATGGTTACATATATTCACACATACAAGCAAAAATGCCACCAACACATGTAGTACAATTGTATACAAATAGATGGATGACCTAAGCACGTTTTCTTCGATGGCCACAACCCAACTCCTTTACCTACTCTTCAGGATTCTTTTCTTACTTCTTTTCTACCACTTTTTCCCCTAAAACAATTTTGAAAACATTGAAAATGTGAGACAAAAGAGTCTCAGCAAGTGTATACCAACATTACATTTATAGAAAAAAAGCATAGCTAGAATGATAAAGAAAACTCATATGTTATAGTAAAACAAATTCGCCAATATCTTAGGACAATACATCCATAACTATAATAAATAGCTTTTATCTCTTTATAAATACATAACCACTACCACCCATACTAGAGATTTATCCCCTCATTATAAGACATAACAGTAATACAAACCTCGGGATATCCCTAGTATACCACCTATCAACGTGTGGACTTACGCACACTTCTTTGACATGCAACGATAGGACTTATAAATGTGTATACACATGCCTATCTCTAAATAGATTGGTCTTCATGATACAAACCTCAATCCGGACTCTCTAGATGGGGTTACATCTTTAGCTCATAACAAAATATAACGTTTATCATATTAATATAAACAAATCCTCAAGTTAATAAACAATTACATTTTTAAAACCTTTAACTTTTTAATTTTTAAGCTATATATATTCCTTTAATAATTGAATTTTATAACAATTCCTTATCATTTCAAATCATCATCAATTCCTTACTTGAGATTTAATTAAACTCATCTATCTTTAAAACTAATATTAACCTTTCACTGGGTTTCTTTAACAAAGCAAATCTACTAATTATTTTTAAAAGATCAACACCAACTCTTGTTAGCCACAAAACCACAAATCAACTCTCTATTATGAAGAGTCAAAAATCATCCTTTATAACTAAAATACATAAAAGCTCAAAAGATTATAGAACATGATAGAGACTTTGAGTAAAAAATTTATGGGCTTACACTTCACTAATCACCTATCCATAACTCATGTTTTTAAATATTAACAAAATAATTATACTTAAATCTAAAGTAAAAAGTTTTAGTTGATAAAAACTTGCCTCTAATGATCAGAGTAGTTAGATTATCACCCTTTTAACCTCTTGTAGCAACACCAAAGAAAAGAAGATGAAAATTGGATGGAAGAAGAATCATTGTGGTGATGAGTGGTTTTGGAAAGAGGAGGATGAAAGACACACTAAGGAGAGGTAAGTTTTTTATCCTTAACTTAATATCATATTATTTAATTATTTAAAAGACAAATTTTCTCTAATTTTCTAGAGAATTCGGTCAAATAACAGTAGTCAACATGATCCCGTATTAGCCGTTTATCTAGAAATTCCATCAGACCCCGTAACACGACCTCGTGTTACCCTTAACATCCTGTGTTATCCTCTTCAGCAAGCCATGTTGTAATAGCACGACGGTGTGTTAAGGTTCTATCTACCTTCTTCTTCAACAGGTTGGACAACAAGTCATCATGTTGAGCAATACGACCTCATGTTGTCTTGCTGTTAAATGATTTTAAACACTTCAAACCCACACAATCCTACATAAGCTTAATACAAATCATACTAACACTCCATTTCATCTTACTTCTTTCATCAAACACCTTTAAACTTAAACATACAAGTTTAAATACTCAATCACCAACCTATAAGACCTAATCTTACCACACAAAAGCGTAGAGCAATAATCAATACCATATAGTTAACATTTATACCATGCAAGAAATCTAAAATTCCATATCTATACTTAGAAGGCAAGGTATAAAATAAATAAATTCTTAAGTACGGGGTGTTACAGTATTCCCTTCTTAAGAAATTTCATCCTCAAAATTGTACGTACCTTAAGATTGAAATAAATATGGGTATTGTCGCTTCATGTCTTCCTCTCTTTCCCAGGTGGCTTCTTCTCTCGAATGCCTTTGCCACAACTCTTTTACTAGTGGTATTCTCTTGTTTCTCAAGATCTTTACTTTTCTTGCTAGTTGTTCAACTGGTTTTTCTTCATATGTTAGATCCTAAGAGAGCTTGATATCTTGATATTGAATTGTGTGACTGGGATCGCTTCTATACTTCCTCAACATGGGCGCATGGAACAGATCATGAATACTCAAAAGGTTTTATAGTATTTTTAATCGATAGGGAACTGGTCCTATTCGTTCAATCACCTTGTATACCCCAATGAATCTTGGACTAAGCTTACCCTTTTTACCAAATCGTACCAACCCCTTCCAGGGCTATACCTTGAGAAATACCTGGTCACCAACTTCAAACTCCATTCTTCTTTGCTTCAAATCTGAATAGCTTTCCTGCCGATCCTGAGCTTTCAAGTTTTACTGGATTACTTGAACTTTATCTACTGTCTATTGCACTAACTCTGGCCCTAACACCAGCTTTTCTCCAACCTTTGACAAAAATAATGGAGATCTATACTTTCTTTCATATAACGCTTCATAAGGATCCATATCGATGCTAGACTGATAACTGTTGTTATATGCAAACTCCATCAAAGGTATATGAGCATCCCAACTTTCTTGAAATTCTATGACACACGCTCTCAACATATCTTCCAATGTATGAATGGTTCTTTCACTTTGCCTATCTATTTGTGGATGGAAAGTAGTGCTGACGTTTAACCTGGGACCCAAAGCTTCTTGAAACTTATGCCAGAATCGAGATGTGGACCTGGATCTCTGTCTAAAATGATGGATATTGGAACTCTATGAAGTCTTACAATTTATTTGATGTATAAAGAAGCTAGTTTTTCTAGTGAATGCGTCACCTTAACTGGAATAAAATGAGCTGACTTGGTTAGCCTATCCACAATCACCCAAATGGAGTCATAACCCTTCCTAGTTTGCGGTAATCCACTAACAAAGTCCATCGTGATCTGATCCCATTTCCATTCTGGTATAAAAAGTGGTTGAAGTGTACCTACGGGTCTCTAGTGCTCAGCTTTTATTTATTGACAGATCAGGCATTTACTGACTTATTAATCTATCTCCCTTTTCATTCCATTCCACCAGTATAATTCTCGGAGATCTCGATACATTTTTTTACTACATTGATGCATTGCGTATGATGAATTATACGTTTCTTTAAGAAACTCCCTCTTCACATCTTCATTGTTTGGAATACACCTACGATTCTTGTAGAAAATAGTACCATTATCCGTTATGTTGAATTCATCTTTATTTTTCTCCAGAATCTCTTATTTTATCTTCATTAAGAACTCATCTTGACTTTGATTTTCACGGGTCCTATCTCGAAATATAGGCCTTACTTTCAACATTGCACGTAAAACTCCTTCATTTCCCCACTCTCATTCTACATTTAAAGCTCACATTTGTATTAATAAGGGCAATCTCGCAACTGTGATTTAATGAAGGTTTCCCATATTTTTCTGGCTTAAAGCATCAGCTACTACATTGGCCTTACCTAGATGATACTCAATGGTTAAGTAATAGTCTTTTCAGAGCTCAATCCACCTCCTTTGCCTCAAGTTCAATTCCCTCTGAGTCATTATATATACTTCAAGCTCTTATAGTCAGAGAAAATTCAACATCTTTCACCATACAAGTAATGTGTCCATATTTTTAAGGCAAAGATAATTGTAGCAAGTTCAAGATCATGAGTCAGATAGTTCTTTCCATGAGGTTGTAATTGCGAAAAGCATAGGCGATCCCCTCATCTTTTTGCATCAATACCATTCCTAAACCTTGGCTCGACACATCGCTATACAAAGTATACTCTATCCCGACAACTGGTAAAGTCAAAATTAGGGCGCTTACTAGCTTGGATTTCAGAATCTCGAAACTTCTTTGACATTCTGGTGTCCACTCGAATTTGACATTCTTCCTTAATAGCTTAGTTAAAGGATAAGAAATAAGTGAAAAGTCCTACACAAAATTCCGGTAATAACCAACTAAGCCAAGGAAACTACGAACTTCACGAATTGTGGTTGGTGCTTTCCATTCTGTTATAGCTTCAATCTTCTGAGGATTCACCATAATGCCCTTGGAAGAAACTACATGCCTAAGGAACTTGATCTCTTCTAGCCAAAACTCACATTTGTTAAATTGGCAAACAACTGCTCCCTTTCCAAGGTTTCAAGGACTATTCTCAAATGCTCCACATGTTCCCCTTTGCTTTTGGAGTATACAAGAATATCATCGATGAATACAATGATAAAAGTGTCCAAATGTGGCCTAAACACTCTATGCATAAGATCCATGAAAGCTGTGGGGGCATTAGTCAATCCGAACAGTATAATAATGAATTCATTGTGTCCGTACCACATTTTGAAAGCTGTCTTTGGAATATCCCCTTCTTTAATTCTTAACTGATAGTAGCCACTCCTCAGATCGATCTTAGAAAAAGTGGTTGCACCTTGCAACTAGTCCAGCAAATCATCGATTCTTGGCAAGGGATACTTGTTGCGAATGGTTACTTCGTTCAACTTCTGATAATCTATCCACAATCTCAGTGTTCAATCTTTCTTCTTTACAAACAAAACTGGCGCTTCCCATGGTGAAATACATGGCCGAATATAGCCTTTATCTAACAACTCTTGTAATTGAGCTTTTAATTCTTTCATTTTTGCTAAAGCCATCCTATATGGCGCTAATGATATTAGGGTTATCCCTGGTTGCAATTCAATAGCTAACTCTACTTCCCTTTCTGGTGGCAAGCCCAGTAGTTCATCTGGGAATACATCAAGGAACTCATTTACCATTGGCACAAATTCAATACTGGCTGGCTTCTTTTCATGATCAACCACATAAGCTAAATAAGCTTCACAAACCTTCTTTAACATTTTAGAAGCTTTGATCATGGAGATTATAGATTCCTGTACATTCCTTTCACCTTGGAGGACATATTCTGCTTCATTGTCAAACCTGAACTTTACCTTCTTATTATTAGAATCAACAATGGCATTATATTTTGACAAGAAATCCATACCTAAAATGGCATCAAAAGTGCAAATTCCTAATGGAATAAGATCAACATTCAAGTAATGTTCCCCTAATTTAATCCTACAGTTCGTATATACGCTTTTACACACAACTAGTTCCCCCATAGGCATATGCACACTTAGAAATTCGTGCATGATTTCTGATTCTAATTCAATACTAGTTAAGAACACGGGTGACACAAAGGAGTGAGTTGCGCCCGGATCTATTAACACATGTGCATCTTTATCAAGTAAAGAAATAGTACTCGTGATAACTTCAATAGAAGAAACAGCCTCCTGCTGAGACATTGCATAAACTTTGGTGGAATGGTCGTTCGATTAACTGGGTTGTTCTGCTATTCTCCTTTTCCAGATATATTACTGATCCCACGACTTGTACCTCTTCCTCGGCTCCCTTCCTTGCCTCCTCTTGTTGCTTGAGAAGCTTGACTTCCCCTTGTAACCTTTAACTTTGGACAATCTAGACACAGATGGCCTTTCTTTCCATATTCATAGCAAGTCACCTTTCTTCCCTGCTCACTCTCTCTTCCTGAAGGACATTCTTTTCGTAAATGACAAACCCCACCACATTTAAAACACTCCAATTTAATTTTTCTACACTCTCTCGGATGAAATATTCCGTATCCACCACATGAGGAGGTTTTACCAACACTCTCTATAGAAACTTTGGAAAAACCCTGACTAGAAATGACAGGAGCCTTGGAAACTAGATGTACAACCGAACCCCCTTCGGAGAACTAAAACGAACCACCTCTAACTGACTTCCCTTTTCCAATATCTTTCTCTAGGTTTTGACCGCTCTCTGAATCCATGTTATTCTTAAATCTCTCTCTTTGCAAATCTTTATCTACCAATCCTCTGTAATGTGTGTCTTTGTAAAGGCCTAATTCATTCTTATAAAATACATTCAACCCATCCTTGAACGTTCACACTTCACTTCTTCAGTTGGGAACCATTGAAATGCATAACTGTATAGATCATAAAACTTGTCTACGTATTTCTTTATGGACATTGATCCCTGTTTAAGATTGAAAAATTCATTCCTTTTACCCTTTTGAAAAAATTCAGTTAAATAGTCTTTACCGAATTCTCTTTTAAACACTTCCCACGAAAACCCTTCAGGATGAAGTACTCGGATCCGAGCTAACCTGGCATCAACTGGTCCATATAGTAGTCCACTAACAGTCTTCACCTTATCTTCTTCTTTGGTTTGCATGGTCATAAAGGCTTTTTCAGTCGCCTTCAGCCATTTATCATCTTCCTCTAATTCAATAGTGCCATAAAAGTCAAAGGACCACAACTTTTTGCATCCTCAATCAACTCACTGGGTCTTGTTTGGTTCCTTTCCGCTTCGAGCATAGCCATAGAGGCTTCCACTAACACCTGAGGTTGTTATTGCATGATTAGAGCAATGGGTGGATTGACATCTGGAGGATTCTGGGGTTGGAATTCAGGTGCTTGTTGACCTTCTAGTTCATTAACAGGTACATGGCTAGCATCAGAGGCTATACTTTCCTCGATGCCAACTGCATCTAGATCTACATCTTCTCATATCCCTCTTCCTAGTGCTCTACCTCTACCTCTAGAAAGAGGAGGTCGGCGACGCAGTCGTCTTTGATCCATCTATATGAATAACAAATCATTAGAACAACAGTAACTATATTCTATGAATGAATGTCATGTATGCATGATTGTTATGTACACATCATCACACCACACATATATCATCGGACACTCTAGAACCAAATGCTCTGATACCAATTTGTCACGTCCTTATCCCAAAAAACTCTAGTAGGGTCGGACGGATAGTAAAACTCCTATGCCCAGTAGTTATCTTACCGAAGCAGAGTTCCCTACAGAAGATTTCACCCCGTTCATAAACAAAATAACATATATATTTCCATATTCGATTTACTCTTGCAAACAAACCAAAATAGCTCATTTACATTTCTAAGGAACATAAATCCTCGTTAAAACGGTTAAACACATTCACATCATATAAGAAAAAATTCCACCAACGTATGTAGCACAATTGTATACATATAGATGGATGACCTAAGCACGTTTTCTGTGATGGCCACGACCCAACTCCCTTACCTACTCTTCAGGTTTCTGTTCTTGTTTCTTTTCTACCACTTTTTCACCTAAAAAAATTTTGAAACCATTAAACCGTGAGACAGAAGAGTCTCAGCAAGTGTATACCAATATTACATTATAGAAAAAATAGCTAGAATGACAAAGAAAACTCGTATGTTACAGTAAAACAAATTCGCCAATATTTTAGGAAAATACATCCATAACTATAATAAATAGCTTTTACCTTTTTATAAACACATAACCATAACCGCCCATATTAGAGATTTGTCCCCTCATTATAAAACATAACTGTAATACAAACCTCGGGATATCCTTAGTATACCGCCTTTCAATGCGTGGACTTACCAACACTTCTTTGCCACGCAACGACAGGACTTATAAATGTGTATATACATGACTATCTCTAAGTAGATAGGTCTTCATGATACAAACCTCGATCTGGACTCTCTAGATGGGGTTACATCTTTAGCTCATAACAAAATATAACATTTATCATATTAATATAAACAAATCTTCAAGTTAATAAACGATTACATTTTTCAAACCTTTAACTTATTAACTTTTAAGCTATATCTATTCCATTAATAATTGAATTTTATAACAATTCCTTTTCTTTTCAAATCATCATCAAACAATTCCTTATTTGACAATTAAACTCATCTATCTTTAAAACTAATATTAACCTTCCATTGTGTAACACCCCGACCCTAAACCGCACAGGGTAGGGTGCTACGCATGAGAATTCTCTTCAACCACTCACTGTGTCGAAGTAGAATCTCACAAAAGATAAAAAAAATAACTTTAAAATAATAAAATCATTTAGTTCGATTCGCAATCCAACAAGAATTCCTTTATAACAAAAAAACATACTTTAATAAAATCAAAACCTTTAATAAAAAAAAAATTTAACAAATCAAAATCATTAGAACAAAACATTTTCTTCAACAACTTCCCGTGGCTCTGACCCACCTCCGAACCGACTCTTCACACCAACCTGGGCTCCTTCCCGAAAACATTTTAAACACTAAAACAGCAAGACTAAAGTCTCAGTAAGTGAATATTCGTCATATGTAAAATCCATTGCAACTTAGCAAAACAAAACCTTTATAAAACATATCCAAATCCAAAACCATTAAAATATAAGTTATATAGATTTTAAACCAATTTTGAAATATCAAAATTCAATAAAACAATTTCTTAATCCGAAATCGAACATAATTACATATAACCACCCATCCTAGACTCGTCCCCAATCAATCCAACGAAATCAACATATAAGAAATAGGTCTCGCGGGGTCTTACGAACTCATACCGCTGCCCAGTACCGAGACAAGCGAGATCTCTAACAACTGCCTATCAACACATGGACTTACATAACGCTTCCCTGCCATGCAACGATAGGACATCGGCTAAGTGCACTAAGGCTTATCTCTACATAGATAGGACTTTAGAATCTAAATTATAACCCGGACCTGTCTAGATGGATGTTTATCCAAAACAATACATTCTCAGTGTCAAAATACATATCTATCAAAATTCACTTCAACAAAACTCAATAAATTCGATAAACAATTCAATTCTTAACAAATCTTATTTCAAAATCAACTATCAAAATCTCCATACCAAATATCAATATCAACTATAAATTCCATTCTTCAAAACTCAATATCAAAATCATAAAATTCATATATCAAAAATCCAAATTCAATATGAAAACACATATATCAATAACTTTGTTTGAAACTTATATCCAATTTCAATAACCAAACTCATTACTCAATTACAACAATTCAACAATTTATTCAAATTATTCTTCAAAACAACATTTAAAACCCTATTCAAACATAAATTCAAAACCCAAATAATCATACTTCAAAAACACAATATAGAATTCAAAATTTCCAAATCAAAATCAATTCCTTACTATATAAACCAAAGTCCAAATATAAATTCCAT
>CAOJCR016286307.1:0-10323 GCA_948330485.1 Euphorbia neoarborescens
AGATTATCATGGAGGGTTAGTTACCTCAACACAAAGAAGAAATAGAAGGAAATGAGGAAGATGAGAAGTAGAGAATCCAAAAATCCAAGCTTCAAAGATCAAGCTTCCATGGAGGAGATGATTGGCCACTTGAGATGATGAGGAAGATGGTGAAATGGAGAAGAGCCAAAGGGAGGGGGACGAATTGGAAGAGAAGAGGGAGTTAGGGTTCAAACCCTCTTTCACCACACATATATGGCAACTATACCCAATGAGCCAAAGAACTGGGTTGGGTTGGGCAACCCACTCAAATATAGTTTATTTAAAAAATATCAAACCCCCAACTATAGGAAACTCACCCATAAACAAGCAACATACACTTGAATCTTAAACACAATCACACATACCGTCAAATTAACAAAGTTCGGGGTATTACACCAACAACTCACTGTGTCGAATTAAGATCTCACAGAAAGATTAAAAACAACTTTTAAACAATAAAAACACAGAGTTGGATTCTCAAACCAACAAGAATGCCTTTATAAAAGCCAAAGTACTTTAATACCATATCCAAGATTTAATACAAACACAAACCCAATAAAAATCAGATACTCTACAATCTACACCTATCGACAACCTTGAAGTATGCCTCCGACCTCGCCTCCAACCGATCTCCCACAGGTCCTGAGAACTATGGCTCCTTTTCCTGAAAATGTTTTAAAAACTAAAAACAGTGAGATTCAAAGAATCCCTGTAAGTGGTTACAGTTATTTAAAAACATTTAAACATAGAAAACCTTATACTTAACAAAACCATTTTATAATCAACAAAACTCAAATCGTAATAATAATTGATTTAAAACCAATACTCGAATATCAAAACCTTATTAATTTAAAATAATTCCTCGGAACCTATCTGAGCAAAAACCATATAAAAACCCATTTAATATCATTAAATACAAAACAAATAAACCACATCCATCTCATTTTGGTCCCCCAATGTATCGGTAATAACCAAATAACCGCCTAACCATGGTAGGACTTAACAATAAGAAACGCCTAGGACTTTCACAATAACAAATATATATATCAAATAGGGATATCCCCAACAGTGTGCCATGTCAACGCATGGAAACTTACACAACACTTCTCTGCCATGATAACGACAGGACTTTATATACCAAATAACCAATAACCAATAACCCACCTCGCCGGACCCAAATCGATGGATGTCTTAAACCCGAACACAAAGTCCGATTCAGTAAAACCATATCGATCGTATATTCACACAATCAATAAACAAAGAGCCTCAAAGCTCAATTCTCAATAATCAATAATTCCAACATATCAACATAACAAACCGACCACTAAGCACCTTATTTAAATCAAACTCTCAATATTCAATAACCAATTCAATTTCCAAAATTCTTCAACCAATATTCATAACAAAAACTAAATCATCCTTAAAACATATATACTCAACTTATTATCAAAAATAATAATAAATTCTTAACAAAACATATCAATTACAAAATCAATATTGGTTTCACAAACCAACTCAAATGAATCACTCCAAATCATAAACATACTTATAATCAAATGTCAAAACTTCAAAACATAATACTTTAACATTACTCAAATCCTCAAAACCTTATATACTCATCAAAATATAAATAAAACAATATCAAAACTCATGAAACACATTGAATTTAATAAAAAGAAAGTAAGTAGCCACTTACTTGTTCTTAAGGAGTCATAAGCTCATAACACCCTCATAATTCTTCAACTTCACATCTATTCAATTCATCCTTCATCTTTGAATTCTACCCTCATATCAAACTTCTAACCTCGTCATCAATCTTCTATCATCAACTATCATCAGTTTCCTTCCCCATCAATCATCAAACAATAAAAACCCAAATCAAAGATAGAATAAAATGAACAAAGAAGAGGAAATCAAGAATAAATGAAAAGAAAAGGAAGAGAAGGAGGTTAGGAATGTACCTAAGAGCTCCCCTCAATCCAAATCTTCTATTTATAGGCCTATATAACAGCCCAAGGAGGAAAAACCCAATTTACCCCTCAAAATTCTAAGAAAATCTAGAATTTTTCACTTAACCGACTGTGAGCGCAGTGACTTTTTACCCAATGGTAAATTTGTTTTGTGAAATTGAGATGGAAAGTTGGAACTTGCTCTTCGAAAAGCATATAAAGGAGAGTAGTGAATATCGGTTTCGAAATTTTAAAGAAATGAAGAAATAAGCGTGAAACTAAATTTTAAAGGAAATCGAATTTTTGGAAAACAAATTGATGGGAAAAGAAATTGAATTTTGAAAGAAAGAAATCCCAAGTGAGTGGAATTTTCCTTTCATAGTACCCCCCGCTAAGAGGCAGACCCAAATAGGGACTCAAGGCTTTCAGAGGAAGGATTTCCAAATGACATGTGCATGTGATCGCACGCTTGGGGTTTTATAAAAACGGTTTTTTAAGAGAAAATAATTTTTGGAAAAGAAATCCAAACTTGGATTTCTTGAAAATAATTTTGGAGTCGCCACCCCGTTCTAAGCTCTACCGGGAATTAATTCACGGTATTACTCGAACCCTAGGCTCAAATCCAAAACCGTGATCCAGAGATCAGGTTCAGACAAGGCATTTTGTTATCCTTTTTGAAATACTTTTTGTCACATCCCTACCCGGGATTTACAAGGATAACAGTAAAAAGGTGATGCTAAGTGGTGTTTTGATCGGAAAATGTGAATTATTGGTATTGTGGTATAAACACGAGCTAGTGTACTCATTAAGAGCTATCGATCAAAGTTATGTTTCTAATGCTCGGGAAGGTGAATGTATGATGTTTTTAATTATGTTTTAGGTAGTAGAAGATGGTTATCAAGTTGGATTGGCATTCGGAGACAAATAGCTAGTTTTGAGTTGTTTTACGGTAAACGGCAAATTGAGTTGTGATGCTCATTTTTTGGTGTTCTAATGATCATTTGTGAGGTTTTATTGAATATTCATAATGTTAAAAGGATGTATAAGAGTTCGAGATGAGATTTGGAAATTATTGGAATGTTTTGGGGAAAATAAAGGTTTGGTGAACAGGGGAGCTACACGAGCTCGTGTAGGGGCTACACGAGGTAGTGTAGCTGGGATTTTTGAAGAATTCATAGAGAAATAAGCTACACGGGCTGTGTAGCTGCTACACGGGGTCTGTAGTATGGCGGCTATGTGAATTCTCTAGAATTTTTTATAGATTTTTAAGGGGTAAATTGGTATTTTTACCTTCAGGGCTTCCTACCTTTATAAATAGAGGGTTTGGATTGAAGGGAACTCTTTTGGTACGTCCTCCTCCTCTTTCTTTTCCTTCTTCTTCATTTTCCTTTCTTTAACTTATTTTCTATCTCTTTTTGGTTTGGGTTTTTGTTATTTGGATGTTGATGGGGAAGGAAACTCAACTTAGATGATGTTAGATGCTTCATATATGGGTTAGAATTCAAAGAGGAAGAAGAATGAAGAGTTGGTAGATGGTGAAGTGGAATTGGTATATGGGTATTATGACTCCTTTAAGCTTGTAAGTGGTTATTCTACCTCTTTGATTTTATTTAATATGTTTTATATGAGTTTCATATTGTTTTATGCATTTTGATAAATTAGTTATGTTTTGAAAGTTTTGATATGGAGAGTAAGAGAAGAGTTTGAGTTTTATGTTAAACTTATGTTTTTGATTGGAGTTATATTGGATTTTGGTTTCATTGATATATTTTGATATATTTGATAAGGTTTTGATATTGATATTGGTTTGTAATGGTTATTGATTATTTGGTTAAGAGATTTTGGTTTTGATGTGATGTTGAATTGGTTTTTATGGAATTGTATTGTGATATTGGATTTGGAAATGGAGCTTAGTGCTCGGATTGATGTTTATGTTATTGGATTGTTATTAAGGTTGAAAGTATTGAATTGATATTGAAATGAGTAATGTGTTTTGAGCCTTGAGAGCTCAATCCATCTATGGAGGCCTTTGTTGTTTGGTTGGAAAACCTGTCGAGCATGATCATATGTGATCATGGGGACGAGGCAAATTGGAAGACCTATCGAGCATGGCCTCCTATCGAGTATAGTGTGAGGGACTATGGTGATAGGTGTGAGTAAGGTGTTAGGCGGATTATTTGGGATATCCCATACATTACCCTTATATTGTTATGCATTTGGAGAGATGTTTTAGGATACTCTAGATGCATATAATTGGTTTGGGTTGCATGGCTCGGATAAGTTGCGAGAAGGTTTTTGAATTATATAATATTTTTATATCGATTATTGGTTTTAAATGGATTGTTGATTTCATATGTGTTGTTTGGCGTTTTAAAGATGGTTTTGTAAATATATGGTTTTCTGGTTGAGTTTTATTGGTCTTAATTAAACCACTTATAGGGATTCTTTGAATCTCATTGTTTTTAGTTTTTAAAACATTTTTAGAAAAGAAGCCACATTTCTCGGGACCTGTGGGAGGATGGCTGGAGGCGAGGTCGGAGCACATGAAGGTTGTCGATAGGTGTTAATCATAGAGTTCTGTTTCTATTTAGTCTTGAGTTGTATTAAACTCTCTTGTATCTAAAGTATTGATCTTATTGATAAAAGTTTATGTTTGATTTTAAAGGTTTTTATTTTATTATACTTTACTCTTCCTTCTTGAGAGGCACTTCTTTGGCACAGTTAGCTATCGAGGGGCGTCTCACTCGTGACATTCCGGTTCCCGAGGGTATTCGGGGGTTGGGGTGTTCACTTTTCAAGAAATCAACATTATTTTGAAGTAAAACGTTTCCATTTGCATAATCCTAAAACTTGGGTGGATTTTAGTTGGAATTTTAAATTTAGGTGAACGCTCAAGCAAGAACAATAAATAAAACAATGAACAAGAATGAGAAAATAAAATACAAATAATACAACCCAATTGAATCGATAAATAAATCCTATAGGATACACTTGTTTGGGAAGGGGGTGTACATCCATCTAAACATGCATTTTGAACATAAATAAACATACACACAGCATTTGAGCGAAATTTAAACACAAAAACACACTTGAAAGTGGACATGCAAAAGAATGGGAAAGATGAGATAGCTCGGGATCATGATATAGGGGGCATCCGATCCTAAGCGATTTATCGAAACAGATATTTTGGGCTGAGGGATGATCTCGTGAAGGCCCAAAAATATTTTTTTCTCGTATTACGGATGGGTTATGGTGATATTTATTTAGAAAAGTTTGGCTCGGTTTTAATTTCAGAAGCTTGCAGTGATTTAGTGAGTCGATAATTCAAGACATAATCCATTTGTTAACTAGTTTAGCGGTCTTAAACTCGGCTTCCCGGCACGGCTTTCTAGATGCGAACGATAATTACAAGAAAGTCACAGATGCAAATAATTAACGCGCTAATTTATCGACACTCATCAGCACGTCAACTAAATATTTAAAAAGCGACAAGTTAAATATAATGCAAACGGATAATTAAACGTGCTCAGAAATTATTTCGTGATGCACACAAAAATACATACAAATTTGGAGAAACGTAGTGTAAAAAATCAGAGTGATAAAATGGTGTAAACGAACCATAAAAAGCATTTTAATTAAAAAAGACTGGCAATAAATAAATATACCGGAGAAATACATAACAAAATATTTATTTTGACAGTAAAAAAGTAATTTTAAAATAATATTGAAATTAAAATTAAAATTAAAATTGGCAAAAAAGGGACAAAACGGGGTCCGAGGGTCAGGCGACGGGACTTCCGGGCGGTCCCCGGTGGGCTGCTGTTGAGTAGCCCTTTTGGGCTGCTGGGCAGCAGCCCTTTCCCCCCCTAATATTTTTTTAACACAGAAAATAAAAAAAAACGACGCACTAAACGAATTATTTTGTCGTTCTTTCTTTTTCCATTGTTCGTGATTTATTTTTCTAGACTCGGTGGTGTCTTCGAAAATTTATTTCACAACGGGCGCAAAATAGTGAATAGTAATAGGTGAATAGTAAACAGGGGCTAATATGAACAGAACCCACGATTTCTGCAATCTGTGGCCAAAATCATTTTTCATCCATTTTTGGTCCATTTTAGTCCGGATTCTTCCCAAACTCTTGCAAAACATTTATAAACTCGAAATAAATTAAAAAGACGAGACTTTTATATGTTAAAACTCGGTTTTGATAAAATAAAAAAGTCACAGAAGCTTTCCGCGAGAAATAGAGTATGAAAGTTTTTAAGCTCATTTCAACACTTCGACGTTTTACAACAGAATAAACAAATATCCGATAAGATAAACATGTTGACAGAATTTTGAGCTCAGAGTTGTTACCTTTGAAGCGTGCTTCACAATATGGGAGTAAAGAAAACCAGGGTTATATCATGAACCAAGACTTAAGCCAAGGGTGTACCTTTGTCTAAGAGGTTGGTCTTTGTACCGGGAAACTTCAAAAACAAAGATGTATGCGAGTTATACACCTTGCTTTTGAAGTTTAGGAGGGAGTTAGGTGTGTTTTGGAGGTGGTGTGAAGAGCTCCGTTTTAGTTTTAGGAGAATAGAGACTAAGGACAAGTGAGAATCCTGAGGTGTTTGGAGATGTTGCAATGAAGATCCAGTTGAGAAAGGAGAGTGGAATGCGATGAAAAAAAAAGAGTTCTACTGAGAGTTCAAAGTTGGAGCCTTTTGTTTTAAAGTTGCTGAGTGTTGGTGCCTGATTTCGAAAATTTTGTTGCCTTGTATATCTTTTAGAGAGGAGCGTATCCTCTTTTCCTCCGTCAAAGACCAGCTCTCAATCCCCAAAAAATCTTTTTCATCTGATTAGACATTTCTCTAAGAATGGCTAGCTCCTCTTCCCCTTTCTCCTTGTCTAGTAAAAAGCTGGTATCCTTTCTTGGCTAACATCACTTATTCTATTTCTTTTTCAAAATTTTCTTCATCTGCTCCCTTGATTTTCGTTCACAGCTATCTTATCAATTTTTGGGTTGGTTCATAATGGTTTTGTTTGAGAGTGAAGTTTTGGTAGTGAAGTGGTTGAGGATGGTTAGAGGGTGAGCAAGGTTTGGCTCTGGTTAGACTCTGATTAGGTTCCGGTTGGACCGATTTTGAGTGCAAAAAAATTTTGTTTGGCTTTGTTTATTTAAACCCTCGACAAACACTAGACTCGAATCTCATCTGTGACAACTCCGGTGTTCGTGGACCCACACATGTGCATGTAAATTGCTAAAAAGGTACCGGTTGAGATCGATTTTCATCATTTCTCTAGGGAAAAATCCTGATGCCACAGTTGCCCCTCGTTTGACTGGATTCATTGGCTGAATACAGGAACACAATTGTGAACGTGGGGAATACTTACCTAAAGAACTGTGTCTCATAGGTCTGGCCTATTGGAGAGCACCTTCGGGGCATTGGGACTGCTTCGACACGGGTTCCCTTGCTGTCGGGATAGCTTTGACATGGACTATCTTAAGTCCAGAGGTATGTAGTCACCTTAGATCATTCGAATTCAGCGGCCTTCGCAGTTAACAGAGTATCTCGAAGTTGTGATGTTGGTGGGGAAGTTGGAGTTATGCCCCTAGACCCAACTGTTCAAGAGTATGTTTACATGGAATGTCATATATGAAGATGTTTTGGAGGAGCGATGTTTTTGTCATTTGATCGATGATTTTGGAAATGAAAATTTTTGCCCCTTCGATCAATTGAAAAAAACGGAGCTAAGTGTTCTAGCGATGTCTTGATGCGTGATATGCATGCGAATTCTAGAACTTGTATAGGGAGACGTGGCGACGCTCATCCATTGGATCTCACTTACGGTGGGATTCGTCTGATGCGCCTTAGCTTTTGTTGGAGCTCTGATGTATGGGGTCTAGGGTCAGGCTATTACTTGAAGACTTGAGTTGATTATCGATTCATTGATGACGTTCTGTAGTTGGTGGACCTTGATCAGTGTGAGATTGGCCAACTTTTGCCCCAGCCGCCCTTGCGGGTTTTGAACTGGGGTATTTATTTTTCATTTTATTCTTCGTTTTTCTTTTCTTCTTTTTTTTTCTTTTTTCTTCTGTCTTCTTTTTTTTTTTGTCCCTTTTTATTTTTGAACCGCCCCGAGGGGTTTTCGGCTTAGTGGTATTTCATTTATTTTAGAAGAGAGAGCGGGTGTTTGGCGAAAGGAGAGACGCGTGACGGCATATAACACGAGTTTACAACCAACTTAAAAGCTCCTATTGCATGCTTAAGAGTGTGATTGTTTCGAAATGCCTCGCATGTATTCACTGTGACAGTCAGATAACACTTTAAGCATTAAAACACTTCAATGATGAAATTAAGCTTAACACTTAAAAGATACAAAAAGATACATGTCAAGCCAACTTATCAACTATCGTGCAGCGTCTGTTTTGGTTTTCTGCTTCACTCTCTCATCGCACTTTTGCCTAAGCCACCCTTTTTGGGTTTTTGACTTAGCTGATTTTCTAATTACCCACTCTTTCTTTCTCTATCCCTCTCAATTCTTTTCCTATATGACATAATGTTTCAAGCAATCCTGATTGACGGGAGATGTGAACTCATTGCCATCCAAATCTATAAGTTTTACCGCCCCCTTGGATAGGACTTTCTTGACCAAGAATAGGCCTTCCCAATTCGATTTAAACTTCCCTCAGGCGTCTGTATGTACTTGTCGAACCTGCTTCAAAACTAGATCGTAGGGTTTCAGTGTTTACTTGAGGTGCTTGACTCTCTTACCGTAACCTCTGTCCATTCTCTGTTGGTACATCTGAAGATGATCAAGTGCTTTAAGCCTATTCTTATCAACCTGACTCAGTTGTTCATATCTGGAGCGGGCCCACTCTGTCTTTGGCAATTCTTCTTCTAGGGATCTAATCTGCATTTCGATTAGGAGGACTGCTTCCATCCCGTATACCAAACTGTAAGGCGTTTCTCCAGTTGGTGTTCTGACTCCAGTTCTGTAACCCAGAGTACTAATGGTAGCTTGTCCACCCAGTCTCCATAAGTGACCACTGTCTTGCAAAAGATACTCTTAAGAGTCTTATTAGCTGCCTCAACAGCCCCGTTTTCCATAGGACGGTAAGGAGAGGATTTGTGATGCTCGATGCCGTGTTCAGCCAGCAGTTCCGTAGTTTCCCCTTGAAACTGTACCCCATTGTCAGTAACCCTATGGTGCGGTATCCCGTATCTGGCAAAGATTTCCCCCTCGATGAACTTGGCCATGGTTTTTGCTGTGATGGTGGGATAGGACTTGGCTTCAACCCACTTTGAGAACTAATCAACTGCTACAATGATGAATTTATATCCGTTGGAAGCTGCAGGATGGATTTCCCCAATGATGTCAATTCCCCAAGCCGACAAGGGCCAAGGAGTAACTAGGCATTGGAGCTCCATTGGCGGTAGATGTTGCAGATTCCCATAAATCTGGCATTCATGGCATTTTAACGCTTCACGGATACAGTCTTATTGCATGGTTAGGTTGAAGTCCCCTCTCTTATAATTTTCGTAGCAAGGGCAACCCCGTTCATGTGCGACCCACACTGCCCTGAGTGCAACTGTTGCATTACCACTTTGGCGTCTGATTCTGTCAGGCATCTGAACAGAATTCCTTCTGATGTACGCTTGAACAATTCACCTTTAAAGAGCCTGAACTGCACCGCCAGCTTCCGCAGTGTCGTCTTTTCTACATCGGTGGTCCCCTCAGGGTATTCCCCATTCTTGGGGAACTGTTGGATATTGAAGTACAAGGGTTTACTGTCAACTGTGACCACCACTACTGGAACTTCTTGAAAGTAGGGTTTTTCGGATGTTTTAAGGATCAGTGGCTTCATAGGGTTGGCGACTAGACCTTGCCAAATAGAAGACAAGGTGGCAATAGCATCTGCCATCTGATTCTCATCTCATGGCACGTGTTTGAAATCACATTCTCGAATCTGATGATCCTTTCTGATGCAATTTCTGTATACGACAGGAGCGATTCCTCCTTTATATCACACTCGCCGCAAATCTGTTTGATAACTAGCATTGAATCCCCAATGAAGATGACATACGCGGCTCTCAAAGTGATCATAACATCTAACCCGAAGAAACATGCTTCATATTCTGCCCCATTGTTGGTGACTGGAAACTCTAACCTCTTAGAAAGAGGAATTACATCTTTCTCTGGAGTGACAACGACAACACCCAGACCTGCTCCATGCTTATTTGCAGCTCCGTCGAAGTGCATGACCCACTGACCGGGCTCGACTATAACCATTGCTAACTATTTATCGGGGAAGTCCAGATTTTCCACGTAATTGGATTCGACGGGTTGATGAGCTAGGAATTTTGCC
>CAOJCR016286318.1:0-12432 GCA_948330485.1 Euphorbia neoarborescens
GCATTAATCTATTTGATTATATCTGGTGCTGAATAATAAATAGAGAATCCATTGATTGTAAATCATAAATGTATAGGTCCCAGGTTTGTTCTAGGCCATGGAAATGAATAGAATGACAAACCTGTCCGTCGGTTGATTATGAGGCAATCAAGGATGTAGGTAGATATGGACCCTACATGGTACTGGACAGATCCATACAGGAAATATTATATGGTGAAGTTGTCATTGCTATGTTTCTTGGGTAGGACTTGTTTTATCCTTAGACCTGAGAGCATTAAATCACTGCATAGAATCTCATGCACTTTGACATACACCTAACATATTTGTAACGGGATGTAAATACGGCTATGATTGGTGAGCCAGTGAAAATGTAGTGATGGGAATGTGTCGATGGAATTACTACTTTGTTAACACTGAGATGATATCATCGGCCACTTGATGGGTTAGGATTGAGAGTGTACGGCCGCACCCGAATGAGTTAGGTGCTCATTTACCCTAGCAATCTAATCTAGATCAAGGAAGATATAGTAGTGTGGGATGACAAAACCATGCCCCTTGTTTTATATATATCTTCAAATGATCAGCTGGTAAGTGATAATACAAGTACGACTGTCCGGACAGTTTAATCTCTACTAGAGATACTGCTAGCTATCTTAATTAGGGATATTGTGCATTTGCTAGAACCCACTTAATAGTCTGTAGGAATAGGTCTTGCTACCAATATAAAGACAGTCCTATAAGGATCTTGCAAATTGAACTACTGGCTGTGGATATGTTGGCCTATAAGGTTTGATCAAGTTAATTAAATAAATATGGATTGAAGAAATAATATTTGATTTAATTAACAACTCAACTCAAGCTTTAATCCCAAGTTAATTGGGGTCAGCCGTATGAATTTAATATATTTAATTAGTAGATTCACATGTGATAATTGATTAATTGATAACTAATTGAATTACACAAGATGAATAATTTAAATAGAATTTTAATTGAATTGTATTTATTATGAATGGTATTTAATTAGTGTATATGTGCAATTAGAATCTAATTAGGGTAATTGATAGATTTAATTAGATACCTTCATAGTCTAAATTAATTGATCAGTTTACCATTCGGTGAAATTGAAAGATTAAAATATATTTGTAAGCGTAGTGACCTTTTTATCTTTAAAAAATCTTCAAGTAAATGCTTTCGACGCGAGCAGCTTGACGCTCTCGAAAGTTTAAAAGACATTAAGATAACTTATCCAGAGATGTGTTTTCGATGGAAGCGACTTGGCGCTCTCGGAAGCCAAAACATTTGGGCTAAAAATAACAAGTCTAATTGAGACTTCGTTAAAGAAATGATTCAATTTGGAAAATGATTCCTATACAAATGAAATAATTCTAAAAAGAATCTTTCGAACAAATGTGCATGTGAACGCATGCTTAGGAATTTCGGTTTAAAAATCTGATTTTGAAAGAGTAAGAATGTTTTGAAAGAAACTCTAACTCAAATTTCTTAGAAAACGGTATTTGGAGTCGCCACCCGGCTCTAAGCCCTACCGGGAATTAATTCACGGTATCACTCAGATCCTATGTTCGAATCCAAAATCATGATCCAGAGATCGGGTTCAGACAAGATACTTACTTATCCTTTTTCGAAAGACTTTAAAGAAATCGACAAACTTTTAGAAAACGAAGTATTTTTATTTTCAAAACAAAACCTAAATTGATTTTAAATTTTAGTTTAGCATGAGCGAGCATACATAAAGTGATAAATAAAGCAGTAAACAATCACGAGAAAAATAAAATAATTATACAACCTAATCGAATCGATAAATCTAAGCTAGGGGGATTACATTAAGACAAAAGGGGGGAAAAGGGGAATACATCATGCAAAAATTACTAAACATACATAATTGTGTCAAAATAAACACATAGCACACAAGCATGCTTGAAATGGACATGTGAGAAAATAGGGAGAAACGATAGCTTGGAGTCATTTATAAAGGGGGACATTTAACCCAAAGCGATTCATCAGATTAAACGTTTTAGGTAGAGGGATGGTCTCTCAAGGGCCCAAAAACATTTTTGGCTCGTATTACGAAAGGGAAATGTGATAATTTATTTAGAAAACTTTTGGCTCAATTTTTAGTTCGGAGGAACATGCAATTTTAATTAGCTCAAAATCTGGGAGTTAAATCCCTTTGTTGATTGGTTTTAGCAGCCCTAATATCAACATTAGTCGATTTTCTAGAGAGAAACGGTATTTTATAGAAATTAAATCTAAGTCTTAGATGAAAATATAAAAGCGGACTCAAACCGACACCCATCGAATTTGCACATCAAGACATGAAATGTAAATAAACGGAAATTAAGTAAACAAGCTAAATAAGTTGCATAATTCGGTGATTTTGGTTTAAAAATATCTTTTGTGGAATGTAATAACCCTCTTACTTGACAAAAAAACAAGAGGTTTGCAAAGAAAGCCTCAAATAAATGTGACAAAAGAGGTTCGGTCAAACAAGAATGAAATTGGCATGTTCGGGCCCAACGGGGCAACCATCCCCTGAGCACATGGTCGTGCTGGGCTGCCACGACCCTGTGCTAAGATCTTCCCATAAGCACGGGGTCGTGCAGAGTTAGCACGACCCCGTGCTCTGGGTCTGACTATGACCACGAGGTCATACAGGGTTAGTATGACCCCGTACTCTGGGGTTTGCCCCGAGAGCCCAATTTTACCATTTTTCATTTTTTTTATCATTTTGTTATTCCCTTAGTAGAAAAATAGGTGGGAATACGTAAATACCCTGGGATGACCAAAAACCCATTTTTAAACGTGTTTAGTGAGAGATTTGCCATAAAAGGTGACCTTTTTACAAGTTCAAGGCTAAAAATAGCATAACCCGTTAATACCCGTTCTCATCTGTTTTAAGATCGTCTTTGCTCGTTTTCATCCTGATACACTCCAAAATCACTTGGGTATATAAATAAAGTCCATCAAGTCATTAAAGCATCATTTTCACGCTGCTTTACCCATTTCCCATGTGTGTTTCCATGCTATCCACAACAAGCTATTTTTTCGGTTTAAAGCAAACATCACATCTTAATGTATGGAATCAAAACTCCAGCATTCATGATCAAAAGATAAACATAATATGGCATGTTATAGCTCAAAAAGTGTTGCCTTTGATGCGTTCTTATCCCATGTATGTAAATCGAGAGTACCGAAGTATGCACCGGTCACGTTATTACAAGCAATACCAGAATCAACCGTGTATTATACCAAAAGTGTCAACCTTTTCTCTTTAAAAAAAAAAGGTTATATGGGATATAACCTTTATTCTAAGAGTTCTTGGAATTTTAGGAGTTGGTTTTTGAAGTTTGAAGATAAAGAAAAAGTGAAGGAGAAGAAGAAAGGTGAAAGTGAGGTGTTAATGGTAGGTTGGAGTGTTGAAAGAGGTTATAAAAGAGTAAAAATGGGTAGTGGAGAGGGGGATGAGGTGCTGGAAGTCTAGAAGAAATCAGTAGAGAGGATGAAGGAGATGAAGAACTTAGGAGAAGTTTCAGAGAAAAAAAGAGAGGTTCTAAAAATTGTAACTTGAAAATCCCTTTTTTCCCCTTTTGATTTAGTAAAGTGGCCAGCCAAAAAAATGGCTCCTTTCTGATGGGAATTACATCCATCAGCCCTTCATTTCCCTCCCACAACTCATCAATTCCATCATAGCCATTGATCATGTCTTGCCTTGATTTCGAAGGTGACATATCCACCTTTTTCTTTGTCTACCTCCAAAATAGCAAAAATCATGCCTTTATTTGATTTTTCTTGATTTTCTCTTTTAGTTATTCAGCTGTCCATTGAGTCTTGAGTTGGGTAAATATGTGGTTTTGGTTGGGTTTTATGGGTAGGAGAGAGTATGGGAGTAATTGGTTCAGTTTTGGATTTGACCGAACATTGAAGCCAACTTGTGTGCTTGATTTTGATTCACTAAAACCACCTAATAAGCACTTGATTCGAGTATTGATTGTGATGATATCGAGATTCTTAGGCCCATACACATATATACAAAAGCCTGATGGGGTACCGTGATTCGGGTATTGGTGATGAATGGCAGGGAATCTTTATTAATGGTATGTGTCATGGCATCGCAAGTGGCACAGTATACTAAGCGAATTATGCATGGAATTATTGAATTTGCGTGGCAAGGCATGGCTTATATCATGGCATACTATGTGGATTATGTATAGCAACACAGAATATGCATGGTAAAGCATGGCATATATCACGGCATACTAAAAGAATTGTGTATGGAAATACAGATTACACATGGCATCATGTGGATGACGTGGCATGATATACATGACATGGCATAATATGCATGGCATGACATCATGTGAATGCATGACATGGCATAGTGTGAATGACATGGCATGGCATCGTGAGAATGCATGACATAACATGCATGACATAAGTTTGATGAGATAGTATAACCTACATGACATGGCATTATGTGAATTACATGGCATAATATGCATGGCATGGCATTATATGATTGACGTAGCATAATATACATGGCGTGGAATTACGGTATTATCATGGCATGGCATTATGTGAATGAAATAGCATAATATGCATGGCATGGCATTATGTGATTGACACGACATAATATGCATGGCATGGTACATTGATGTCATGGTATTGGTATGCTTGCATGACATGGCATATTGATGTATGTGCAAAGACTGTAGTGTGTGGAGGTCCTAGAATACAGATATTTCTAAAAGAACGTGCTCTTAAATACAAGGCAAACACCCTAATTCAAAGTGATTAGATGTGATGCTTGGTGTGAATGTGGGTTAGTATGGAATGTGACATGATCTAACAAGGTGTCATGTGTGTGTGACTAGCAGTAGTACAACACTTGGATAAAGAAACAAACATGGATAATGACACTTGGAACACTACCGAAAATATCGTACGCTGCGAGACTAGGATAGCGAATGCATGTGGTTGTATATAGATGTGAGTTAGTGTATCATACAATATGTGTGTGCTAGATCATGGCATGATTGATTTGGATGAGTGCATTCACAATCACAAACAAGAGCAAATAACATACAAAGCAAAAATTTTCAAACTTATATCCCCACGTGGTATAAAGTATCTAATCGTTCCTAGATAGGGGTCTCCTTGTCACCAACGGGGGATGACAAGGGTCAAAACTAAATCCATTTTATTTTTTTCATTTTGGAATCCTTGTGGAAATCTCTACAGCTTTCTATATGCAAGGTGGTCAAAGTCCGGTGAGGAAAGGAGGGTCCCATAGCAAAATATACCACCTATCTCTCCACCAATAGGTTCGAATAAGACAGATCAAGGTATGAGGCTATCAGTGGCTTTCCAATAGATGCCCTTGGAACCGAAGAGGAACACAAATGACACTTTCTTGAGAAAGTCGAGGTAGGTATGGAGGTCCTAATGTACGTGAGGTGCAAGTGTGTCTACTGAAATGAAAAATGCACAAAAGTAAATAGCTACGCAAATTATAATACTTCGTTTTGAAAAAGATTATCGATTTCTTTAGAGTCTTTTGAAAAAATCTTTCGATGGCTTGTCAAAATTCCTTTCGAAAAATTTTAAAGTTTGAAAACTTTGAAAAAATTTAAAAGGAAAAGATCCTCCAGCGGAGTCGTCACTATGAGCATAGCGACCTTTTTATCATTATAAAATCTTTAAGTAAATGCTTTCGACGCGAGCGGCTTGGCGCATTCGAAAGTTTAAAAGACATTAAGATAAATTATCAAGAGATGTGCTTTCGATGCGAGTGGCTTGGCGCTCTTAAAAGTCAAAACATTTGGGGTAAAAATAACAAGTCTACTTGAAACTTCATTAAAGATATGATGAAATTTGGAAAATGTTTCCTATGCGAATGAAATAATTCTAAAAAGAATCTTTCGAACAAAATGCACCTGTAAACGCATGCTTAGGAGTTTCGATTTAAAAATCCGATTTTGAAAGAGAGTAAAAACTTTTGAAAGAAACTCTAACTCGAATTTCTTAGAAAACGATATTTGGAGTCGCCACCGGGCTCTAAGCTCTATCGAGAATTAATTCAGGGTATCACTCAGATCTTAAGTTCGAATCCGAAACCATGATCCAGAGATCGGGTTCGGATAAGACACTTACTTGTCCTTTTTCGAAAGACTTTTAGAAATCGACAAACTTTTAGAAAATGAAGTATTCTTATTTGCCAAACAACCTAAATTGATTTTAAATTTGAGTTTAGCGTGAGCACGCATACATAAAGTGATAAATAAAGCAGTAAACAATCACGAGAAAAATAAAATAATTATACAACCCAATCAAATCGGTAAATCCTAGCTAGGGGGATTGCATTAAAATGAAAAGGGGAAAAAGGGGAATACGTAATGCAAAAATTACTAAACATACATAATTGCGTCAAAATAAACATATAACACACAAGCATTCTTGAAATGGACATGTGAGAGAATGGGGACAAACGATAGCTCGGGGTTATTTATAAAGGGGGACCTTTAACCCGAAGCGATTTATCAGATTAAATGTTTTGGGCCAAGAAATGGTCTTGCAATGGCCCGAAAACATTTTTTGCTCGTATTACGAAAGGGAAATGTGATCATTTATTTAGAATACTTTTGGCTCAATTTTTAATTCGGAGGAACATGCAATTTTAATTAGCTCAAAATTCGGGAGTTAAATGCCTTCATTGAGTGGTTTTAACGGCCCTAATATCGACTTTAGTCGATTTTCTAGAGACAAACTGTATTTTATAGAAATTAAATCTAAGTCACACATGCAAATATAAAAGTGGACTCAAAACGACACCCATCGAATTTGCACATCCAGACATGAAATGTAAATAAATGGAAATTAAGTAAACAAGCTAAATAAATTGCATGATTCGGTGATTTTGGTTGAAAAACGTCTTTTGTGGAACGAAATAACCCTCTTACTTGATAAAAAAACAAGAGGTTTGCAAAGAAAGAAGTCAAATAAAAGTGATAAAAGAGGTTCGGGGTCAAACGAGAATAAAATCGGCATGTTCTGGCCCAATGGGGAAACCAGCCCCTGAGCATGGGGTCATGCTAGACTGGCATGACCCTGTGCCCAGGTCTGCCCATGAGCACGGGGTCGTGCAGGGTTAGCACAACCCCGTGCTCTGGGGTCTGCCCCGAGAGCCCAATTTCGACATTTTTCATTTTTTTATCATTTTGTTATTCCCTTGGCAAAAAAATTAGTCGGGAATACGGAAACAACTCGGGATAACCAATAACCCATTTTTAAACGTGTTTAGTGAGAGATTTGCCATAAAAGGTGACCCTTTTATAAGTTCAAATCGTCTTTGCTCGTTTTCATCCCGATACACTCCAAAATCACTTGGGTACATAATAAAGTCCATCAAGTAACTGAAACATCATTTTCATGCCGTTTTACCTATTTCCCATTAGTGTTTCCATGCAATCCATAAAAAGCCATTTTTTCGATTTAAAAAGCAAACTTTATATCTTAATGCATGGAATCAAAACTCCATCATTCATGACAGAAAGATAAACATAATATGGCATGTTAGAGCTTAGAAAGTGTTACCCTTGATTAGTGCTTATCCAGTGTATGTAAATCAAGAATACCGAAGTGTGCACCGGTCACCTTATCACGAGAAATAACCGAATCAATCGAGTGTTATACCAAAAGTGTCAACCTTTTCTCTTGAAAACTCTTTAAAATATAAATTTTTATGGGCTATAACCTCTGTTCTAAGAGTTCTTGGAATTTTGGGAGTTTGTTTTTTAAGTTTGAAGATGAAGAAAAAGTGAAGGAGAAGAAGATAGGTGAAAGTGAGGTGTTAATGGTAGGTTGGGGTATTGAGAGAGGTTATAAAAGAGTAAAAATGGGTAGTGGAGAGGGGGAAGAGGTGCTGGAAGTCCAGAAGAAATCAGTCGAGAGGATGAAGGAGATGAAGAACTTAGGAGAAGTTTCAGAGAAAAGGAGAGAGGTTCTAAAAATTGTAACTTGAAAATCCCTTTTTCCCCTTTTGAATTAGTGAAGTGGCCAGCAAAAAAAATGGCTCCTTTTTTATGGGAATCACATCCATCCCCTTCATTTCCATCCCCCAACTCATCAATTCCATCATAGCCATTGATCATGTCTTGCCTTGATTTAGAAGGTGACATATCCACCTTTTTCTTTGTACACCGCTAAAATAGCAAAAATCATGCATTTATTTGTTTTTTCTTGACTTTCTCTTTTAGTTATTTAGCTTCCCATTAAGTCTTGAGTTGGGTAAAGATGTGGTTTTGGTTCGGTTTTAAGGGCAACAGAGAGTATGGGTGCAATTGGTTCAGTTTTGGGTTCGACTGAACTTGAAATCCAACTTGTGTGCATGATTCCGATTCACTAAAACCACCTAATAAGCACTTGATTTGGCTATTGATTATGATGATATCGATATTCTCAGGCCCATAAATGAATAGACGAAAGCCTGATGGGGTACTGGTGAACACTGGTTTTATCACTACTTTAGGGAAAAAATACCGTGCTCATAATAATGTATTGATTTAATTAACCATTTTGAAATGGAATTTTGAGTCGGTGGAATTTAAATGGACCGATCAAAATAATTGGACCTAGAAAACTAATGAGGCCTGTGTTTTTGAAACCTAAGCCCATTAGGGTTTTATGGTCCATATATATAAGCTAAAAATATGAATAGAACCCTAAGGATCTAAGGAGTGATTTTCAAAATTAAGGGAGGGGAAGAAAGGGATTTCGTCTGTTCATCTTTCGGTTGGATTTCATGATACGTTTAATGAAGTCTTGACTCCAATAGCATGGGTTCACGGCTAACTATAGTTCGTGCATTACTCTACGGTTGGATTGCCAGGATTCAACGGTATCTCGAAAGAGATTATACGGTAAGCCTTGGATCTTTCCTTTAGGTTATTTCACAAACTCTAATTCTTCCGTTAGAATAGATTAGGAATTTAATCCTTCAGATTTATACAAACTATTCATGTATAGATTGAATCTAAAAATTTTAAAAGCCTTCTACTGTGCCTGTTGAGTTTACGGGCTTGAATCTGATCTCCTACAGTGGTATTAGAGTCGCGGTTACAGTTGAATCTGAAAGATTTAATTAAATATATAGTTGAGCGAAATGAATCTAAAATCAATTTTAGAAATCTAGATTTAATTAGTAGATCTAGAAATTGAATTGGAGGATTTGGTGAAGTTGATTGGTAGATTTAGGGTTTGGATAAGAATTGGAGTTTTTAATATTTTTCTCCAAATTAGATTTACAGTTTTTTATGCATGCTATATTTAATTATATTGTTTATTTAATTTTCGTAGCATGTTATTTTCTATGATGGATAATTGCTATTGTGATTTTTCATTAATAAAAAAATATAATGGGAAACGGAAACGTCGGTCGTCGACGCAATGGCGTAGGGCTGTCTGCTACCGGTAGACAGCGGCAGTTCTACCTATGATGGCAGCATGTAGCTACATCGTAGCTGGCCAAAAGCAGCTACAGCTGCTGCCCAGTTGTGCAATGGATCTGTGAACTGCTGCCCATAGGCAATAGGTCACGGTAGTGGGCAGCTACCCAGTGGCTACAGGCTGTAGGGCAGCTATTGTAAGTTGCTACAGGAAGCGACAGCGGCCCACCGGTGAGGTTGTCGCCCTGTGGCAGTCAGTGATCGATGGGGCTTTGGGTCCTAGGTGATTTTGGTAACTTCAGTCCAATCCAATTTTAAGTTTTGCTAGTTAATTTGATCAGATTGGTCCGTTACATATAAATATTAATATAATTAATTTAAATGTGTATAAAATGCTTTTGATGTGTTTCATGCATATTTAATTTGATATGGTGTATATTTAATTGAATATAGCTCGACGGTTGGTCCAATAGCTCATGACACAGGTTGTGATTGGACGACTATAGTTTTAGGATTATAGAATTCTGAATTTAAGTGGAAGCATTAAATGTGATTCAATGGGTCTTTAAATTGGAATATATTGTAATGGTAAAAATTAACGACTGTCACTTTAACGGCTAGACATGACTCAAAATTGAAATGTTTGGATTTATTTGCCATTGATATGCATCCCGATATGTATGAAAATGCATGACAGCTACATTGTTTGCATTTTGGTGATTTGGGTTTCAATAGGCCTGTGAGCACGTGATTTTTATACTCGGGCGATGATGAAAATGACATTTATCAATACCTCTTGTATGCCTTATATCCGTATCAGTTGACCCGAGAACTCTGACATCCGAACCACGAAGGATCGAATCAAGTGTTTATCAAATAATTTCAATGGGCCAAGCATACGTGTACACGTATGGGCCTAAAGCCCAAACCTTAGGCCCATACCCACCTTTCAAAACCCAAAACCCACTTTCTAAACCATTTAAACACCCATTTCCACCCTTAGTTACAACAACCAAAAATAAAAGAAAATGAGTGAAAAAGAAAGGAAAAAGAAAAGAAAAGGAAAAAGCAAAAGAAAAAGAAAGAGTGGAAAGTAAGGTTGGCATTTATGAGGTAAGGCCAAAAGTAACCAAACCTATGCATCCCTAAAAGAAGGAACATGTCCATTGTAGCAAGGGGGCAGCCATTTAATCTTATTCCCAGCTGCAAAATAAGAGGAAATGCACAGCTCTCATCTCTCAAAAAACCCAACTCACTCAACTCCCATCTCTCTAGTTCTTCTTCTTCTTCTTCTTTCTTTTCTTTTGACTCTCAAAAACTTAAAACTCACAAACACACCCATAAACACTCAAGGAATAGAATATTTAACTCATAAATCTTTTTGTTTCGAGTGTTTTCACCACAAAAAACTGATACTTACGGGATAAACACTTATTTTGATCTCTCAACGGCACACGGAGCATGTTCGGGTTCTCTAACTCAACCTCACATGGAACGTACGCTTCAATGGTAATCTCTGAGTCCTAATACTCTTATAATTACATTTCTTTTCTGTTCATGGATGTTTTTATGGAGGTGTTTATGTAAAGATATGTGAATATTCATGAAAAACCGAAAACTGTAACTTTAATCGGGAAAATGGAAACATCTTGAGTAAATAACCATGTAAATAACTCTAAATCTCTCCCATTTGGACTACCTTTATATACCTGGACACTTCTGGAGTTTCGAGGTTGAGATCGGTCATTAAAACGGCCAAAACTAAATTAAGTGCTAAAGTTTATGTTTTCTTGTGTTTGATGCTGAAATCTTGTGTTTTGACGTTAAATTTGTGTTTTTGAGTGTCAAAAATGGTTAAAAATGGTTCATAAACATCTCGGGGTGTTTTCGGGTTCCCAACTGGAGTAAAAACTGATAAAAAATTAAAAGAAATAGGAAACACCCTAGAACTCACCGAGTTTCCAGGCAAACCTCGTCGGGCTCATCCCTGTAAAATGCCGTGTTACCCCAGAAAACTCGCCGTGTTACAGGTCTGAACTTTTTTCGTGAAAATATTCAGAACTCGTCGAGTTATAGCCACAACTCACCGTATTTTAAACTGTAACTCACTGTGTTTACATCCCAAACACGCCGAGTTCTGGAATTGTAGCTACACGTATAGTTTTTTTTAAAAATGCGATATCGCACTCGTTTCTTGTCCAAATTATGCATATAATATACCATTGGAAAGATCTTTCGACATAGAAACTAATTAGCTGTTTATTGCTTTCATTTTTGAGCTTAAATACGTTGTAATTTGGTTAGGAGATGAGGATGGTCCAATTTTTCGGTTTAGACTAAAAAAACCCTTTTTTAAATAAATGCCACCTTTTCATGCATATTTATCGCATTTTAATTTTACGATTATTTTATTGCTTGACGTGAATAATCAATGTATGTCGATAATTAGCCCGATGTTTAAATGCATTTGAGACTTAGTTTTATTTTCTGTAAAACTATCGATTGCCTTTAGAAACCCGGCTAATATCGGGCTTAGGACTGCTAAGACCCCTCAGCGAAGGGATTTAAATCCCAGATTTCCGACTAACTAAAATTGCATGCCTCCAAAATAAAGTTGAGCCAAACATTTTCTAACAATAAATTATCACTTTAACCCTTCCGAATATGAGCCAAACTTGTTTTGGGGCCGTCGCGTGACCATCCCTCGGCCCAAAACGTTTGATCCGATAAATCGCTTCAGATCAAGCGCCCCCTTTATAGATGACCCTGAGCTATCTTATTTCCTCGTTTTATTAAATTTCCATTTCAAGCATGATGTTGTGCTAAGTGTTTAATTTAAGTTATCTATGCATGCTTAGAACAGTTTTTGCATAATGTACTTTCCCATTTCCCCCTTTTGATTTTGATATAATCCCCCTAGCTAGGATTTATCGATTCAATTGGGTTGTATAATTATTTTATTTTTCTGTGATTA
>CAOJCR016286608.1:0-18805 GCA_948330485.1 Euphorbia neoarborescens
GAAAACCTTACGTTGACTGACACTTTCTTTCTATACGCAAGTCATTCCATTCTAGTTCCAGGAGAGGAGAAGATAACAACGGGTATTCATCCCATCTCGAATTCTAAACTATATTCTCATGTCCCCAACCCCGGTACTATAATATGAAGTAAGTCTTCCTCTGGCTATTCCCTGTATACGCGTCATTGTTTAGATTAGAGGTTTATCCGACTGAGAAGAATAGCGATTCTTAGTCTTTTTGTTTTGATATGAGAATATCCCCCGTATTCTAGAAAGAGTCCACACTTAGGGCACCAGATCTAGTTAGTAAGGAAAGTTCTCAAAGGTCAAAGTCTTTGAAGCATGGGAACGGAGGTCAAAAATGTGCTTGAGCGTCTTAAGAAGAGCATGTCCACTGATCCCGTGCTGGCACTACCCGACATGATGAAAGCCTTTGAAGTGCACACGGATGCCTCTGACTTCCTCGATTCTTTGTTTGGATAGAGGTCGGAAGAAGGAGGCACACCTCCCAAGTTTAGGGAGTCGGAGATTAGTGATTCTTAAGTTAGTAGAAAGAAAGCATTCGCAGTAAGCCTAGCGGCTTCCTATGATCACCGATAAAATAGCATCACGTTCAGGAACAGGATTTCTCCTCAAATCAAGTCAGTCTTCCGGAAAGATTAAGAAGTGGTGGTTCAGTCACTTCGGTAGGGGATTGGAGATGCCATCTCTATGGTCTTGCTGTTGATGGTACCTCACAATGGGGGTGCTTCCCAAGCGGAGCTAACTACAGGTCCGAATATACTGCGATCACCCAGACCTTTCTAATACGGAATCTAATACTGAAATCCTGTATACGAAATATCTTTAGTAGCTTACTCGACCTAAGCAAGCCAGACCGAACACCCGAAAAAGAGCTGTGAGGAAGATAAGAGACCATTGGCCCATAAGATCTTAGCTCCCTCGTCTTGCTTCAATCATGCAAGGACATAATATCCACTCATGTGGGACTTCATGATAGAATAGGCTTGGCACCTTGATTCTTTCCTTCTTTGATCCCTTCCCCCTCTAGTGGTAAGGCCTTGAAGGCAGTCTTAAGATAAGCGGAGATCATCGAATAAATATGTTGAATAGGCGAAGGAAAGGCTTAGCTACCCGACTTCCACTGGCTTCGGTTGGTGCTTTGTTGGGCTTTGCTGTCGGAAAAGGCCTGTTCCCCTGCTCTACTAGGTACCTTTGCTTTCAACTGTGAACGAACCTCCCTGCTCGATCCCTAGCCATCCTTTCTCTTTCAACTAGCTCGTTGGCAGAAGAAAGTCCAACAGCTTTAACTCCAATTCAAAAACACTGGCATGGTTAAGGGTTTAGACACTCAATGTTGCTCACGGTACTTCAGTCACTCGACTGGAAAGGAGCAGGAAAACAAAGATCTTGTTCAGCTTACCTTTTCTTTCATCTTTTCCAGCGGCTTTCCAGAAGAAATTACTTCTACTTTTCTTGCGCCTTCTGAAGCTTGGCCTTCCTCTTCTTTGCCCATTCTTCATTGTATTCTGCAACCTCTTATGCAAGAAGAGGCCGAGAATAAATCGTGAATGAAATACCTCTATCATAATGGATTGACTCCGACAATGCTGGCTTTAGGTTAAGGTGCGAATTCTCTCTTTACTTACTGTACGAGTAAATTACTGCTCGCTACTGCTTGTAACCTAGGCTGTAGACAAGGGCTTTCTTCTAATCTCACTACTCTGAAAGGGTCAAAATAGCACCAGTCTTCATACTTTTGCAATTGGATGTGCCCACTGGGTTTTAGAGAGAGCGTGAGATAATTAGTAGCTAGTCTAACTTCCTTTTATCTGAAAGCGATGACAGGATGTCAGGTCTAGTAAGGGTAGTGTTTTGAGAATGTCTGCTTCTTCCGCAAATAGACTCTTAAGCTAAGAATAATTGCTTGGCCTTTGAAAGAGTGCTTTAGTTCTCTCAATACAGCTTATAGAGTTTTCAAGTTCCTTCTGTAATGAGCTTGAATCGTTCGTTGACTCGAAGTCTTATTAGCTACTTTGTTAATCGCGAGGGACAAAAGAGAGCTCCTTCCGGCTATACTATAGCTGGACAGTCTCGTCTTAGTTCAGTTTGAATCCGAAGTCGAGAAGGCAATCAGAGCTCAAAAGAGTCTTTCTCTTTTACTCTTCGAAAGTGGCCTTATGCACTGGCTTACAACCTTATACCAGCTAGTCTTAGAGCGGGAGATTGAAAAGGCAGATTCGTGCAAAAGAGCTAACATCCGGTTTGTGAACAGACCGGCTTGGGACAGGCAGTTGCTTTGAATCGGATATGAGTTTTTTCCTAGGGAAGAATAAATCCTTGCTTGTGGGCTTCTGATTCTAATTCCTGGATGTGAACGAATCGGCTCTTCTTCTACCCCCTTCTTACAACCTATTCTTCTGAAAGTAAAAAAGAAGTTGTTTTCATGTTTTCTAGAAAGTGATAGAATGCGTTGCAAGAATCGTCTCTTTGATGACCCTTAGGCGAGCGACTCCGGGGGATGGGGACGAGCGGGAGAAGAATAAGTAATAGTCTTAATTTCCCTGTTCTTGTTCGCAGATTCCTGGCTTGGATTCCTTCTTTCGCCTTCAAGATGCATTTTCTCGGTCTTCTTTGAGTTTGAGAATGAGACTAAGGTCCACTTGCTTTTGTAGCAGCTTAAGCTTAGCCCATGCTTTATTCGTAGCAGGACGATTTCCCTTCTTGTTTGAGTGGTTGTAATGTATTATTTAAAGCGAGGAGGGTATAGCACCATTGCCGCTTACTTACACGCTACGGAAATGGCTTTAGTTGTTCTAAAAAACTGCTTTCCCACAGCAAGTACTCTCTTTCTTTTTTTCTTGCCGGAAGTCTTTTTTTATTTGTGGTGCACGAGCACTGTAAATTCTCTTGTCTTGTATTCCGTCTCTCCGCCCAACGTAAGGTATGCCATTCCCTATTTCGTGTAGAACGTATTGAAATCCAGTACTAAAGCCGTGAATGGTCTATTCGTTCTGTGGGTAAGCGAGGGGATGCAGGTCTGGTCTAGCTAGGACGATTGCCTAATCCGTAAGCATTCCAGGCTTGGGGGGTAAGATATCTTAATCTTTTTTTTAGTTCCAACCATTTTGGATGCTTTCTTGCTTGTTGCCTAGTTGACAGAGAGGAGAGGCGGTTCCTACACCAGCTCGAGTGCCAGCACCTACACCCGCTCCTGTTGCTTGATTGCTTGGTCCGATTGATTTGACTTTTCAGTGCAATTGTCATATATTATTACCCTGAATGGAAAGGCTTGAAGTGAACTAAATCGATTAGGTCATACTACTGGTAGAGTACTGCAACTTAAGAATAGGCTCTCTCGCTTCTAGCTTGCAGTGAAGTTGCCTACCCTGCCCTTACTTAGGACTAGGTTGGAATGAAAGAGTTACGTACTAGCTTTAGCGAAGCTTAAGGCTTGAAAAGAGCCTTGCTTACTCGCAATGAAAGGTTTTACACAAGGAACCTCTTGCTCTTAAGGATTATTTCCCTGAGTGTAAGGTGTGGAAGTCGTAAAGATTTGACTGCTATGTTAAATTACCCTTTTTAATTGAATTAGGTCTTTTTTTCCCTTAAATGGATTCGTAAGTACGTGCAGGAGGTGAGGATTTCTGGTGAATGATGATTTTGAATAGCCAACTTGAGTAGTAGAACAGGGTCGGCGGTTGAGTTAGGCGCTTTCGCTTTCTTGTACGTCCGTTGTTTGTTTGGCTAGGTCGGTGTCTTCGCGATTTATCCTTAGAAGGAAGGTCCTCAAAGCCTCTTCATTCCAATAATCATGATGAAGAATCCAATAGCTCCTCTCAGAAAGCATAATCATCTATCTTTGATTTGAAACCTACGCCTCCGAACAAGGCAAACGGCAGCACCTGGGTAAGGATAAGATAAGAACGCGACTACTAGGGAACAATCCAAACTTGGGGCTAAGCCACACCCCACTCTATTTCAAAAATTTGCACAATTATAATTGTTTGGAATGCAAGGGGCCTCAGCAATGGCCCCACGCGTAGACGTCTCGACGATCTTGCTCGGACCGGGCTTTAGTCTTTGGTTGTCATCCTGAAACCAATGCAATGGTTAGAAGGTCCAACTATGTATCAAAATGGAAATGGAAGCGGAGATTGCGTATAGATGGATGAATGTCGAACATCTCATCTGGGATTCATCCCCTGCCTGCCAATATCTTGGTCTTTTGGAGAGAAGATATCCTTGACCTGTCTATGATTGAAGCCAATGCCCAATTCAATGAATTTCTACTAATGCTAAGATCAAATCTTAAAATACACGAATACGCCCCCTTTTTGTTCACGCAAGCTGTTAAACTATTGATAGGCGAGACCCGTGGGATGAATTTAGAAAAAATGACGCTAATTGCTCTTTCCCCCAAAAGCCTCTTAAAAGAAATTTTAATGCTGTTTTGTCACCGGAAGAGAAAGTGGAACTCACTACTCGACTAATATTAAAATAAATCTGAGTTTGTTTACTCAACCGATAAAAAGAATCTGTCTTTAGCGATTCTTTCTTTAAAGCGAAAGCGCAGATCGAGGCTTGTCGAAGATAAGGGACTCGACTTCCCCAGCCTTATTAAGGACTTCCCAACTTACCTAGCGGAAGAAAGGGGCAAGGACCTATAAATAGAAATAGAAATATGTCTAGGTCACTTCCACCAACAACTAAAGCTATTTCTTACTGGTGTGGATTCTCCAAAAATACTAGAAACGATGGGATCTCTACAACTTGTTCCACAAACTCCAACTACTAGAAAGGGTGAAACTTACTCCAATCAGTCAACTACTATCCATGAGCGGATACCATCGAGTTATCGGCCAAATCAATGCAGGGGTACCTTTTTAGTATAGTAGCACTACTCCTCCTATAGGGCTTAGCTTAGGGCTTCTTTAGCACATAGCTAGTTTGAAGCTCAAAGAAGGGGACTGGGGAATTTTCAAGCTATGGATCTTCGTGAGAAGCCTCTCTTCCTATAGTTGGTTTAGGGTAGGGAAAAGAAAAGGAGGAATGGTAGCACTGGCACTGATTTTGATTCCTATTGCTTTGTCTCCAAGCGGGATTAGTTAGACCCGAACGGCCTGACCATGATAGTAAGCGTAGCAGATCCCATTGCCAAGGACTGAGCGGAACCATCCGAGCACACCGAGCTTGGTTCTTTAGTTTTGTGCTTTCTTTCTCTGAGTAATGCCCTAAGGTTTGATGCATGGGGTTTAGCTAAGGACCTAGCGAATTAGGCCCCCTATCTTTAAGATCGGCCTATGGATCTCATGGGAAGCGAGCCCTCGGCGATTGAGATAAGATCGATTCTAAGGCTGAGTTTAAGCCCATAAAGAGCCTTTCAGAAGGTCTTATGAGACATTATACAACATAGAACTTTCTCTCTGAAAAGACTTTAAGCAGGAACGAAAGAAGAATCTATCTCTTTCTTATACGAAAAGCAAGCAAAGGAGAAAGAGTGATTCTTTACGTTGCAAGCAAAGAAACAAGGGCTTACACACAGAAGTGAATAAAATAGCTGACTGACTTCCGGGAGTGACTGAACGACGGTCTTTTGCAACTTTTCAATCAAATGAAATCCTAAAACGGATTGACTAGTTTGATCTCTCATAGCAGACGGAAAACGCGGATTGCTAATTGTTGTTACGTCTTCCCTATATGAATAGAGCCTGCTCTGCTCCTGAAATCCAATACCTGAGGTAAGTACCTAACTAAGCCAGTATGGCATCTATCTACCAATCGCAAGGACAGATCGGAACCCAACTACGGTAACTAGCTAATCAATAGCCCTTCTTTTTCCCTTCTCTTTATACTGTCAGGCAGCGAGTAGGAATTGCCCTCCAGACGACCGGCTAGTAGATCTTTCTCAAACTCTTTTGTCCGGAGCTTTCTCCTACACTTACTTATGATCGGGTTGGGCGGAGAATTTTCAGTTTCAGGAGATCCCATGGTGACATTTAGTAAAAGTCAAAGTATAAAGATAAGTCCCGAAATGGGAGTGGGAGTGTGCCCAATTTGAGTCTTCTTTCCCTTTCATGCATTCCTAAGCGAGCGGACTTTCATGTGTTAAATATTACATTAGCTTTACCTAGCTCCAAGCAAGCAAGTACGTACACCTCTTTCTCTTTCTCTTCTGTAAGGTAAGCAAGTACGAACCACCTCTTTTCTTTCTCTTTATCGGCTTACAGGTAAGCAAGTACGTACACTTCTTTTTTCTTTTTCTTGGGAAGCAAGGGTACTCGTTTTCAGTCTTTCCTGACACAAGCTTTTTGTCTTTACGCAAGATTAGTAATTCTTGAACACTGACTTCTTTCTCTTTCTTTCTTGAACACAAGATTAGCAATTCTTGAACACAAGCTTCTTAGTCTTTCTTGCACACAAGCTTTTGAGTTTCACACAAGCTTTAAGTCCTTCTTTCTTCATTGCTGAAGTGTAAAAGCCTTCTTCCTTCTTTATTACCTGACCCGAGGAGAGATTGACTTAAGAATGAATACCGAGTGAACTCGGCTAAGTACAACTGTACAAACTTACAGAAGATGAAACATCTTTTGATGAAGCTTACCGATAGTTTCTTGAACATCTCTTACGCTAGTTTCTTTCAAAGAAAGATAGAATTTTCACTCCGGGTCTAGTTTGTTAGTGTTCCGCGAGGTAAACCTCTCCTTTCTGAGGCTTGCTTTTCCCTTGGGAAGACCAGCTAAGGCTCATATTCAAGTTCTACGAAATTACCTAATAAAGGTTCTTTCGAATTGCTTTCTTCTGCTTTCTGCAGAAACTGACTTTCATCCTTCGGATGTCCTAAAACAAGCATTTTACCCGGGAAAAAACGTAATTTAGAAGATTGAAAATCTCTTTCTCGCCTTGAAGGTAAAACGCAAACTGATTGAAGAAGAATTTGAGCTTGCTTCGGATACTAGGCTTTTTCTGTAAAGAAAGAATAGTACTAGTAGCTAGCTTAGCTAAAGACTGACTTGCTGGCAGGCTTAGCCTGACTCGCTGACACCTTCTTTACCTTCCCTTATTTACAGAGTAAGTAATATCTTACTACTTCTTTTCCTTAGTCTAGGTAACTGCGTTACTATATCTTTCTATATCTATTTATATATCTATATAATAATAAGAATATTAGTTTAGACCGGTAACTGCGTCTACTCTATCTTTATCTTGAATAAGATTGACTTACTTAGTCCGAAGTAAGCAAGATAATTCTTTCCGCATCTCTTATTACTATATATATTTCTTCAGAGCTATAGGTTCATACGCTAGACGTTAGTTCTGGTATAAGCCCTATAGGGCCACTCTGTCTGGTTACGTAGCTATGGGTTCCGGTTTCCAGTAAGACTACCTTTCATCCTTTCCCGTAAGACTAAACTTCCCTTACCTCCATTGGAGCTCTTACCTTCCTGCTTTCCTGGCCCTATCGAGCCAGCGACTTCCCGCTTTCCTGGCCTCGGCTCATTCCCTCATCTATCTCTTATTACGATACGTAATTTCCTCTTTACAGAGCTATAGCACTGGGTAGGTTGCTGAGCTATGGGTTCATACGCTATGGTAGAGTGATGGTTCCGTAACTATCCATCTGTTCTAAGCCCTCTGGTTCCGTAGCTTCATACGCCTTACCTTAGGCATTTCGTTCTGGTAACGAATAGGGGACTGATTTCGCGTGTACTCTCTTTCATCTTCGGACTAAGTAAGCAAGAGAAAAGCTTGTCGATCAAGCTTGATTGAATCATCTACCATATTTGATTCTTTACGGATCTCAGTATAGTGATGGTCTAAGCCAAATAGTACTTGTCTGGGCTAGGGCCACCTCTGTCTGGTTACGGAGCTATGGTATAGTGATGGTTTTAGCTGTAATAGTAATCCGTAACTAATCAGTTATCAAACCTTTAATATGTCAATCAATTACATTCCTAGTAATTTCTAAGAAAGAGCACTGCCTGTGAAGAGAAGAAAGGACTCAACCTAGTCTAGGTATACATTCTTATATCTTATCTATCTTTCTTTCATATCGAGAATCAACTGCTAAAGAAAGAAATATCTTAAGAGAAGAAGAAAAAGCAAGAATACAGGTTTACTGTACTGTCTAAACCTTCCCGCTCGTTACCTATTCATTACCAGAAATCTAAACATAGTTAGAATAACTTCTCGGAAGCAAGGTAAGGGAAGTCTAGTCTTACGGGAAAGGCAGAAAGGGAAGGAAGAAAGTCTACTCATAGGAGTCGAATGAATAGCTTTGAGAATCAGTCTAGCCCCAGGATGGATACTTGCTTCCTAGTCTTGGCTCGCGAGCTGCCAGAATTCGATTTTCCGTAGCGGATTCAGCTGCTTTCTTCCTTCAGCTTTTACCTATCGAAATCACTATTTCGCTTTCTGAAACTTATCGATAGACTTTCCTAAATACCACTCTAGACAGGACTGAGACCGACAGACTGAAAATGGCCTAGAGTTCACTACTTACATACTCTATTACCATTCTAACCGAATCAAGATGGGGCCGGCGCATACTAGTGATGTTCTCTTATTAGTTTATCCCAAGCGGGAGAGAAGCAACCTGTACTCCTACTGGCTGGTCCACCTGCTTTTGTGAGCTACGGACCTCCTTCGCTGGAAGGTCTTTCCCTTGAACACTGACTCCTATTAAATAGGAAAATATTCAAACTTGACTGGTGTGAGCCTCACTATTCCCGATCACTCGATTGGAGATTCTCAAGACTATCGAACTGAAGGGGGCCGGTCTTCTATTTAATCTGTCTTCGGACTTGGGTTGGGAACTTAACCTTCACGGCAGGACCAGAGTTTTCATACTAAATGGAGTTAGACAAGCCCTGCTTGGAAATCTTTCCTGGTGAATTCACTTTCTTTCAGGTTCGCTATTTACTTTCTTTGAGACTCCTTGCCTACTAAACTCTTCCTTCGGCTGCCAGTTCAAACTTCGGATACTTTTCGAATTATCTTGAGCACTTCAGCTTTCCTTATACGATACGCATTTCTATTCCTAATGAAAGTTATCAAAGATGCTCGCTGCTTCACCAGAGATTGGCACTTACCCTACAAAGAAAGTCTTCCTTCATTGCCACCCGCCCGTTAACTAATAACTAAAAAAAATCTTTAGTTAATAAAGAAAATCTTTAGTAATGAGTTTACTACTACAGGAGATCGGGAATTGTTTCCGAGACTTATTCTGCCCACCGGGAGGATGAAACTTCTGATTCTGCTGCCCAAAGGTTGTTTGCATGCTTAGCAATTTGAGTTCGAAAAACACTTTACCTGCCCGCTGGGCATTTCCTTATTTGTGATTTTGATTTCGTTGATTCTGTATTTGATTTTGTAGGATCTCCGTATTTGTTCAATCTCGCTGCTCGAGTAGGTGCTTTAGCCCAGCTCAAACCTAAATAGTGAATATTCTTTCTCTCTTTCTATTTTTAGGGGTAGACCAAGGAAATCCTACTTCTATTGTTGATAAAGCTAAGTTGGAAAGGAAAGCTTTTACACTGGTTGCTCTGTTTTCTTACTCAACTACAAGTACAGTAAAGACTGGAAGCTAATAGTTAGAATGCTTTCAATTCGTCTTAGGTAACACCTCGTTTCCATCTTTCTCTTTAGTATTTTCTTCTTTTCGTTAGTTTATGGAATAGAAGCCGTATTACCGATAGAGATCGAAGTACCCTCTTTGGGTCTTGTATTGGAATATGAACTCCCTGAAGCGGAATGGTTGCGTGCAAGGTATGAAGAGTTGGCTCTAATAGATGAAAAGCGATTAAGGACATCCTTTCATGTCCAAGGATACCAAAGGAGAATAACTCGTGCTTGAAATAAGAAGGTGAAGCCGAGAGGAAGGAGATCTAGTCCAGAAGGAAATGCGAGCATCTCTTTTTGACCCTAGGGGGAAGTTCAAAGCGAATTGGGCACAGAAAGGTTCAGTTCAAAAAAGGGAAACTTGCGCTTATTCATATAGAAAGAGGAAGTCCTATTGACGTATAGAAAGTACTACGCTTTCATCCTCGCGGCCGGGTCCTACTCCTCAACCGGTACACAACCCATTACGTTAGTTAAGTTAGGATTTTCTCGTCATCTGGTACCTAAACCGCTTCCATTCAATACTCAATTCAATACATAGCATGCATTCAAATCCTTCCTCCTGCTTCGGTAAGCAATTAGCGGAAGGGAGAAAGAAATCCATAGAAGGATAAAGGCAAAGCTCCGTATCCAAGTGGGAATCCACTTAGGGAGGTGAAATCTCGTCCAGCGGAACCGTTTGCGAGGTTTAAGAATTAAACCGGATCGAGCGGGTGCCTAAGCTTGAGTCATGATCATTAGGAAGTGTAATAACTTATTAACTTGCAGCGAGTTAGCCTCCTTATGAGTCGGGCACAGCTAATATCTTATTTGAGGAAGAAGGAAAAGTCCGATCTATGATAAGAGATCTCATTCTCGGATGATGTAATAGCCAGACTTAGTCCCAAAGTCTTTCCAACCAACTTCATTCAATTGTGAGGCATCCTTTTCTTAATAGAAAGATCCGGGCGGGTTGGAGAGGCATCTGCCTATAGATAGACTGAAAGAAGGAAGAAAGATTTCCGGGCCGATCTTCTCTTTTGATGTGAAATTAGTCAGTTTGAGGTTTGATCTCTATAATGTTACAATGGGCTGCGCCCAAACCATTCTTGGCTTTACAACTGCAGCGCCTACGGTTGTTGATGAGCTTTCTTCCATTTATTTTATATGGAAATGCGGTGATTACAGAATTCCGTTGCTAAAATGTTGATCATAAGCAAAAAAGAGAATCGAGACTCCCAGGTGGCGTATCTGGTCAACAACCTACAGGAATAGCCGGATGTTCTATTTCGAAATCCAGAAATGCAAATGACTGGTGGTACCTGTAGAGTTCTCGTCTTTGGATTCTTTTTTTTGTCAGCAAAGTCTTCTTCGGGAGTCTTCATTCTTCATTAATATGCTCCTAGTAATTCACGGATAAAAACAACCGACTACATCAGAAGAAAAGGCAGAAGTCTGGGGCATCTGCTACCGGATCCCGTTGAAGTTTACAAATAGAGTTCGGTCGAACGCAACCCAACAAGTTCTTATTCTTCAATAGCAGTCCGGGTCGAGGTACCATGCCTTCTCCTTGACAGATGGAGATAGCTTCGAATGATGAGAAAGTTCGATACCTACTTTGAATGGTAAATGCTGTAAGCTCCGGCTTTGCGATATGACCCACGTTGAAATGTTCTAAGATGATGCTTCTGGAAAACCGGAATTAATAGAATATGCTAAAGTTGCGGTTAGCCTTTCACCTTCCTTCACAAAGAAGGATACCCAACCCGAATCGTTGCTCCTAAAAATGCAATTCTTTACTAGACATTGACAGACGACCGCTAGTGCAGTAAGCAAGAAGTGCCCCACTAATTCATATTGAGTTTATTGACTTAAGCCATTGAATTCACAGCCATCTCTTTGTCCCGCTACCTCACTCCAAGGTCCAGGTTAACGAGGAAAGGGGACTGCCTCTTTTGTTTAACCACAATAGGGTTCAAGCCAGAAAACAGACTAACGGAAGATTGTGTCCAGGGTCTAAGCCTTGCTTCTTCTGGTCGGCTCGTATTAGCCTGTGCTTTATTACAGGTAGTCATTCCCCCCGTTCCTTTAGTCTTTTCAACGGTACTTGAATCTTAAGTCGCGGTCATGTCTCGCCCCCCCAGTATACTGACCGGTTCCATGTTTCCCCCGAATTTCATCAGTTCCAGGCTCAAGTGCCTGCTCATCCATCTTCATTCCAAAGGCGAACATTTCCATTGAGTGAGTGTAACTGCTATGGTTTACAGTCAATAGTTCTTAACCAACCCTTTCTCGCGGAGCTTTATAAAGCTTTAAGAGAGAATAGGGACCTTCGCTTCATTAGAAAATTGACCCGGACCTTCTTTCTTCTCCTGCGGAGCCCTGAGAAAGTAACCTAAGGCAGGTTAGTACAGTTCCCCTGCTGCTGATTTGGCCCTGCGCTGATTCAGGAGCTTCTTCTTTTCGGATTCTAAATAATAAGAAAATCAAAAGAAAAGGCTGGGCGAGAACAAGAAGCGGTCGTCGTCCGGCGGCCGTCTACTAAGCGAAGAACCGCTCGCTGCCTTTTCTTCTCTTCGCGAATAAGATGTGCAGGTAGCCTAGGAGAAGAGAAGCAAGCTACCTTCGCCTACCTCCCATCTATATCTATAGGCGGCAATGGTAAGAGCTGGTAAGCATGGTAACAGTATCGGCGGCCGGGAGCCGGCGCTACGCGTTCTATCTAGGTTCCGCTCTTACGTACGCCCCACCTCACATAGAAGAGGGGGAAGCCCTTCAATAGAAGAACCCGTGTGAGTGGGAGGGGATTGAATCATTCATTCATCGGAAACGTCTTCTTCCGTGATCCATTTCATGTCAACTCTAATTTCAAAAAGCCTACTTTACAAAACAAAGGGAACCGTTGTTTCCCGGGAACCTTGCAACCTTGCGGTTCCCAGGAACCGGTCGTATCGGCCCGGTAACCTTCGTCACCTTCCTGCAACCAAGCTTTTTTTTTATGTCTTTCTTTCTGAAGGGCTTGCGGTTCATTACAATTACACCAAAAGCTTTCAGTGAACTATTGAAGCTATCGAGAGAGTACCAAATGCTGACGGTGACGAAGGTTACGTTACCGACTTTCGGGGGACGCGGAGCCAACGAGTTCATTCGAACAGCGTAACGAGTCTAAGGTTAAAGAAGCGTTCGCCAACTTTGATAGATATATATAGCATTGCAAGCAAATAGAGCAGAGAGCTTACCCTTTCTTTCTATTAAAGTCGCGAGCTAGCTTGTTGTAGTCGGTCCTAAAGTCAAGGGAGAACCTTGCTGCTTACTTGCTATATCCCCGCGTTCTTGCACAGCTCGGCTCGTTCTTCGAGCCCTGCTTCTCCTTTCTTTCCCCCTCTCTCCGTTCTATCGTCCAAAACAGGCCGTATGGAGTATAGCCAAGTGGTAAGGCATCGGTTTTTGGTACCGGCATGCAAAGGTTCGAATCCTTTTACTCCAGATTATGAACACCCGATCGGATCTGTCAAGAACGAGCTGACGACTACAGGGGAAGCGGCTGACTGCAGTCCCTGAGCCTAGCTTGTAGCAAGCCAAAAGTTTGACTTGAACCTACTTTGCTAAGAGAAGAGAAAGAAGGGAAAGACAGACGGCAGAAAGCAATCCCTGTAAACCACCTAACCCGCGGAGTAGAACACAAGACTGACTTCGGCCAGGAGATTGATGGAAACGATTTCCCTTTCTTTTTTATGCGTGCCCTATCGCTTAAAGACCCCTACCGGACCGGAGGCTGCCCGCTCGGGTTTATCTGCCTGCCGGGGGAAAATAGAGCATCACCTCAAGCAAGAAATAGAACTACAATTGAAAGCGGAACAGCTTCTACTGTCACTGAATACTCCACCTACCTTTCCGAACCCCGAACCACAGATCCTTGAATCCCTTGATATGCTTGAGCGGTTGAACTCCTCTCTCCCCCGAATCGTGCAGCCAGTCTTTAAAGAAATGGAGCCATAGGCAAGAGTGATAGGGGACTTTGCCGGGTGAACGCAGATAGACGGACCAGGGGCCCGGAGAGAGTTGCTGCCAAGCCTTTTTTCTTTCTTTTTTTTGGGGCAAGAATCCATCTCGGTTTAAGAATTCACCCAATTGGGACATCCATTCAGAACCTGAAACCATTACCAATGAAAAAGAAGGTGTTAGAAAGGGGCTTCGAAAGAACTCTTAAAAGAAGAAGGATGCAGCGAGCGAGCCTGTTAAGCTGCGATTGAGCCTAAGTCTTTCCAAAAAAGGTAACTTTATTGAGAAGTTTCCATAATAATACCTTTCTCATCGAGAATTTACAACACAACTAATGCCCACACCAAACGAGATAACTCAGTTGGCTTAGGATTCGTACTGATCTGGATGGAACATTGGTTCCAGTCTTCTTTACCGACTCGATTCCTTCCTTTGCATATAACTAGCTAATGCTACTGGGGATGCCCTTGATGGATTCGCACTTCTCTTGGGGGAGTAACTTGCTTAGTTTTTTTACTCCGGAAAGGCTCTTGGTCCTACCAATTACTTGAAGCTAGCTCTGTCAAAGCAGAAAGGACTTTAAAGTCGTCATCAGTGCCACATCGGCTTGATGTGATGCCGAATCCAAGACAAGAGCAGATATTCTCCTAAGAAAGGAAATGGGGCCAACAACTCTTACAACATGCTTCCTGTACTTTCAAACCCAGAGGAGATAACAAAATATTCGTAACCCCAAGGAAAGAGGCCTGCACCCCTATCCAAGGTAACAGAAATGCCTGTTAGGGAACCCTATCCATTGATTGCCTCGTCTGGAGGACTGACACTGGCTCGCAGGCTTGACTTGCTTGCAGGAACTGCTTTCTTTGATAAAAGCAGGAACTGAGGATATCTCTTTTGCCTTAAAGAATCCAATTGCAACTCACACCCCAGGGAAGGCAACTGACTCAGAGGAGGGGTTGACAGATACAGATAACCCACTGGGCACTCGTACTAGAAATATGATGTTACCCTCTGGGGCAAAGACTAGACACTGATTACCTCCTGGTAAAGGAGACTAGGCAAGACTAGCAGGGAACTGGTCGGGATCAACAGCAATGGCAACTACTATTTCGATTTAGCTTTCTCCCAATCGCTTACAGGGAATTGGAAATGACTGCAACGGAGGTTTTCTTATAGTAAGTAGTAAGGAATTCGCCCGGCTTGCCGATTTCACATCAACATAAACGGAGAGACCAATGGCAGACTGAAATCTACAACTACATACATTACGCAAGCTCCACGAATACTTATCGCGAAAGCGTATTCAGCGTCCATCTGGAGTGAATTGTTCTGATAGCAGAAAGGCTGCTGAGTGCCTTTGATCTGAGGAATTTCATAGATAGATAGAGTTCCCGTCAGGACCCAGCTGACCTAGCGTTAGAGTAGAGCGAAGCTCTTTGTTCTTGAAAGTAGAAAAGATATCGGATAGTACGAAGCGCAAATAAGCTTCTATTCTATGTGAGTAAGGGGTGCCCTCTCTCTCTTTCTAAAGAATGACCGTTAGGAGAGCAGGCAAAGCCCACCGTATCTTCCTATTTCTTTCCTCTGCCAACATTCTTCGTAGAATGACATAAGTAAGAATGATGATAAAAGACTCACGAAGCAAAGGTTCGAATCCTAACATATGTTTTGTTACGTCCCGAGGATGCAGTTGGCCGAGTAGTCGCGGATTCAGTGCCTGTTCAAAACCCAGTCTTAGGGTGATTACTTCCTTCGCAGGTCCCATCTTCACCAGCGGCCGAAGCGCCATGTTTTAGGATTGCCTACCGACCTAGTTACTTATTAACCATTGACTTGGCGGAGAGAGGGCTGAAGGCTGAAGGAAAGGTTGATCGAGGTTGGCTCTATTGATATAGCTTCGATAGGGAAGACTGGCGGGTAGGGCACGGCACGCAACGGAACACAAAGACAGAAAAGAGAGGCTCACCGTGTGAATTAAGAAGCTATTCCTGCTCACTCAACAAAAGCTTTCTGTGAACCCTACAGCCTTTCCTTAATTATAAATAAGTGAGACAGGGCAGACAAGCCAGCAATAGAAGCTATGCCCCCCAGCTTTTTTTCCCAACCAGACCTAGGACCAGCCAGTCCACTCATTACTATCTGATAGCCATTGGAAACCTTCTCTCTATTATCACATATAGAAGAATGCTGCTATTCGGACAATCTTCTTCTAGCGAGTCAATGTCGGATAATCTAGCAAAAGCTTAACGCGCAAGGGAGTACCAGATAGAGCTTCAACAAGTGGGAATCAAGACAGCAACAAGTCCCATGTTGAATGAGATAGCTTTCATCTTCCAATCTTTCTGAGCTAAGAAGTGTAATAGGCAGTCTTCTATGTCACTCGGAAGGCAGATCAAGGTAGATGAACCACTACCGGGAATTCTAGGATGACTAAAGCCCAGCGTCGAAAAAAGATTGACTGTACAGACAAGAAAGGGGAGTTGATAGCTGTGATGTGAAAGAAAGGTTAGACAGTTGATAGAGAGAGAGAGGGTTCTATGTCCGGTATCAAGCGATAGAGAATAGCGGAATAACGATCCACTACATCTGAAGCAAAGCCGGCCTTGCCTGTTGAACTTCTCTCATCCCGGCATCCAAGGATTGAGATAGGCAGAATTCCCGAACCCAGCAGGCTGAGTGCTATCCTTCTGCCTCCGGTAATCAAAACAATTAGTCCAATCTAGCTGCAAAAGTCAGCAATTCATGGGTTCTTTCCTGCCCCGAATACGTGAATAAAGACCCTTTTCCGATTACCCTGAATACCCGAAAGGAAGACGAGAAGGGGAGTTCATTTAAATCCCGAATTCTACCCCCCTCTAGGGGAACAGGAGTAGCTACATTTTCGGCACTTACCCCTCGACAGACCTAGTCGTTTTGGCTTGGACCATAGAAAAAGAATCTGGGTGATCCATCACCAACAATTGCTTTCGCAGGAACCGAAACTGCAGGAGCGAAACTCATAGCTACAATTGCTTTTTCTGTCTCCCCCGAATCAAGAGATGGAAATGGGACCGGGAAGACAGCCCACCACTGGAACTAGCTCTCGCCCGTTCCCACCTGTCTTCTTCCCACTAGAGTGAGAGATCTTTCACTTCACTATAGCAGGAACCTCGCTAACCTTTTCGGCCAGTTACTCTAAGCACAGGGGCCCCCTCCTGCTTTCCCACCCCAACGTATACGATTCGTTTAGAATACGCAAAAATCAATATTAATCAAACTACCTAGACCACCAGCCCTTGAGCTTGCATCACAGCCAGCACATCTGTGGCATATAAGAAAGTGGACGAAACTAGGCCGTGTCCCACTAAATCTAAATATGCTTCATGGATAGCAGCAAAATCATCTCCTGAAGTAAACATTAGATCGCAAATGGCGCTAACAATCTCTTCCGGCAATTCAACTCCTACTCCTGCCTTGCAGAAAAGGAAGGTAAGCTTCTGATAGACCCCTTCCATCACCACGTCGTCAGCTACCTCCTCTATATTCTCCATGGCTTCCGATTTCGGGAGAGTTGTAAGATAGTCAAAATTCAAGCGACCAAGGGTGTTAAAAGTAAGATGCGGAGTGAGTCCTAAGTCGCAAATAACAAATGCTGTTATTTGCGGCTCAGTTAAACTTTTTTAGTGTTCCGCGAGGTAAACCTCTCCTTTCTTCGTTGCAGAACTCCCTTTCTAGAAGAAAAGAAAGGGTCTACGCTCACTTATTTCTTAGTATTAGGGAACCCCCTTCCTCTCTTTCATTTCTCAAGGCAGATGATTTGGACGATTCCAATACGTTTATCTCCGAGCTAGTCAGTCTGTTCCTCTCGCTATCGGTCAAGCAACTATGTACCTTTCAGTCGTTAAAGTGGCTTCGCTTCGCTCTTTCCCCTAGGACTGGATTCTCTTAGCCCTTTAGTTGCTTTCTCAGAACCCTTGAGAAAATAATATTATTGCTTAAAGCATTCCCCGAGGTAAAGGTGATTCATTCTCACGGTCAATGAAAAGGGAATGGAATCTGACTGATTAGAGGGCTTCTAAAAGCTATCCTCGTCACCCCTTTCTCAAGGGAAGCCTATCAACAGGGCCGGGGATTACCCTGCAACAACAGGGCTTTTTTCTCTGAACCCTACTTTCGTATTGGCCGGTTAGATTTCCTAATCTTTATTCCCTTCTTCCTTTTACTGTTTCGATTTTCTTTCATTAGTATGCTAATCCCGAGCTCTATTCCGATCAAAGAAAGGAATAGGGTTGAAAAGGCTGGAGGTAAGCATTGCTTTCTGCGCCCACCCGGGAGGAATTGCTTTCAGGCGAAAAGGTAAACCCTTTGATTGAATATACCTCGCTTAATAAACTAGAAGAAGAATCACTAAACCAACAGGAATAATAACTACGGGTTCTATCAAACTCATACCAGCTCCTCTTTATTCATCGACTGGCTTTGCTCCTTCCCCTCGGTACGGAATTCCTGACTTTCTCCGGCTTTGATGAAGATGGCCCTTTCGTATAACCTTCGATGACGAGATCTCAGACTGTCGAGACGGGAAAGCTTCTTAAGTTTAGTTTTCTTTAGTTTTTGCATGCACGGCATTCGCTAAATTCAATTCAATGGGCTGACCACGGAAATTACTTATATAAGTATAAGGTACGCGCTTGCTCGACCGGGGGTTCACCTAGCTCAACCGGAAAGGTAGCTCGACCGGGAACAAGAAGTAGCGAGGGCAGACCATCAGGAAAGGTGGAAAACGTAAGTAGCTTACCCGCTCGGCCAGACGGGACAGGTATGGAGTCCATTCCGAAGCATGACCTAAAAGTCCAGCTAGAAAAACTTGACGAAAACCCTTTCCCTTCGGTCAAGTGACTACGTACCTTAACTGTCTTTTTTGACCCATTTTCAAAGCAGCACAATTCAATCGTAATTGAAAAGAACAAACATACTATACACGTAATTTTATTAACAGAGTGGGAGGGGAACGAAGCGAAGCAGCTCCAGCAGACCAACTGGGAAAGGTGCGGTCAGCCCATTGCTTTTTTCCCGTTCAGTAGAAGGATTGGGTTGCGCCATATATATGAAAGAGTATACAATAATGATGTATTTGGTGAATCAAATACCATGGTCTAATAACAAACAAAATTCTGATTAGTTGATAATATTGATTGATAACTTTGTGAAAGATTCCTGGGAA
>CAOJCR016287688.1:0-10621 GCA_948330485.1 Euphorbia neoarborescens
TTGAAAATCAGTCCTAAAGGTTTGTTTTGTTTCAAATCGAGGTCTGTAGTTTACCTCTGTTAGCAAATTAAAGATTTCCGTGAGTTGACCGATAAATACCCTTGCCACGTCATCATTTTGACGGTCAACTCACGGAAATCCTTAATTTGCTAACGGAGATAAACCACAGGCCTCGATTTGAAACAAAACAAACCTCTAGAACCGATTTACAAAATGGCCAAACCACAGGGTTTTTTTTTTATAATTATCCCTTAATATTACTCCCTCCGTTTCATAATATAAGTCGCTTTAAAATTTTTAAAAAGTTTCAAAATATAAATCATTTTGTTTTTATCCATAAATTTATAATCATAACTTACAATTTTGCCATTATTAATTAATACATTGTAAATTACAAAAGGAGTTATCAACCAATAGGAAGACACATAAATAATTAGAGAGATAAAATATGTAGATTTCAAAAAAAATTAATTAAGATAAAATTTTTAATTTAATTTATATAATTAATGCAATCTTAATATGTGTGAATAACATTAAACGACTTATATTATGAAACGGAGAGGGTATTACTTTTTATATAAATTAAAATTATACTCCATTCGTTTCAAAATATGAGTCGCTTTAAAATTTTAAAAAAATTCCAAAATATAAGTCATTTTGTTTTTATCTATAAATTTATACTCATTATTTACTATTTTACCTTTATTAATTAATACATTGTAAATTATAAATGAAGAGACTGTTGATAGTGGTACTTGCCTCTAACAACCTACATCTAATTAATTTGGGCAAAGAGCTGGTTGTTGAAGTGGGTATCTTAGACAGATATCCTGCAGCCCATTCGATCAGTAGCAATGGAGTTTGAAGAAGTGGAATTTGTGCATGAAAAACGAGAGGCCAGTATGGTGGCTCACAAGCTTGCTGAGTGGGGTTCCAAACTTACTTCTCTTATAATCCTCAGGGAAAATATTCCCATATCTCTTCAATCTTGTATTATGTATGACTTTGCTATTTGCAATATGTAATGCTTGAGTAATTCTCTTAAAAAAAAATTAAAACATTGTAAATTATAAAAGGTGTTGTCATTTAATACAAAGATATATAATTAATTAAAAAGAGAAAATACGTAGAATTTCAAAAGAATTAATTAAGGATAAATTTGTACTTTACTTTATATCATTAATACAATTTTAATATTTGTGCATAACCTTAAAACCACTTATATTATAAAACGGATGGAGTAATAATTTAGAATAATTATATAGAAAAGGAAAAAGTTATATAAATATAAATTTTTAAATTGGATTATCCGTTTATCTCTTGACTAATAAATTTTAAATTTTTTTTTATAAGGGAATAGATTTATATTACAAATTTGTATTACTGATTACATGTGTTATACGTTAATTAATTAAATGAACAAAGGATACTTTTGTAAGCTAAGTACTTAACGAATAGTACCACAATCTCTTGATTTCAATTTTAGAATTAGAATAATAATTTTCTTTTTTCAGTCTTATATAATTGTATAATTATCTAAGCTCTTATTTATGATTCTCCATAATAGTTTGTTTAAACTAACCATTATATATACTAAATGAGAATACTGACGGTATTCAAGTTAACGCTTAAAACGTCTCTTCAGAGGCAATGTACTCGTCGTTATCAAGTAATAATTTGGTGAAGTCCAGGTGTCAATCCATAGAATTTATTCCACAGACATCAACCTACTCAGTATCCTAGTCGTTCAAGTGGATGAAAATTTGAGATAATAATTAATCTAAATCTAATTTAAACCTATTCCTAAATAAGGTGATCCAAACCACAGTATTTCCTCAGAATGCAAATTATGTGAAACTCAGAATAATAACAAATACCAATTTATGAATCAATGGTGCTCATACGAGATTGTGGATTTCGTGAACTTAGATTTATGAGTTCCTAGCCTATTTACTCGGTATTTCAGGGTTCAGGAACTAAGGGTCCGTAACTTCGTGGATTTGTTAAATCCCTACGATTTCTAGGATGTCAGACCTAACAAGACCAACTTATTTGAACACACAAAATTAAACCCTTATCAAACACGAAACAATAGAAATTGCATAAACAAATAACATCTCAAAAATAAATTGAATTGATTAATATTAAAAGTATGAAAGAACAAAAAGCGATAAGATCAATTCAAGTCTCGATTGCAATTCATAAATAGTTAACAAATACACAAAAGAAGAAAGTCTGCCCTCAATATGTTGCTAACTAGACTTTAGCGGTCAGAATTGAATCGAAGATGAAATCTCAATTAACCTTGAATTCAATCTCCAAAGCAAGTTGTTCAATTCAATTCAATGTTTTTCAGAGGGGAAAAGAAAGATACAGCCATATTGGATACCCTTGACACTAAATAACATGTTCTATTTATATCCCAAACAAAGATGGGAAAAGAATAATAAAAAACATAATGTCTTGCATCAAATCAGCTGTCGTGATGAACTCGTGTTGAGGTGCTGTCAAGCTCTTCATGTTGGACACTAACTCGTCTCAGACAACACGAACTTGTGCTCTGCCCCTGTAAGGCTCTACTCATCGAACACGATCTCCAACACGATTTGTCGCTTCTTTTCCTCAATACATGAACTGGTTTTGCATTAATTTTGTCGTGCTCTGCACTAAAGTCCCGATATGATTACCTCAATACCACTTCATGCAAACCCTTGAACTCGTGACCTAATGCCTGCCCAAGATAAACATAAAAACACATAAAAGCACCAGGGCACCGAACCAAGATAAACCATAGCACATAACCTACGAAAGATGACAAGAAATTTTGGCAAAAGTCTAAGAAGTGTTGTTAGTAACTAAAAACAAAAAACGTACAAAATGAGCTAACTTAACATCTAAAAGACTAAGAACTTTCGCCATTTGAATCAGAATCAAGCTTAAAAGATAAGGTCAAAATCGACCTTATCAACTACCTCCCACTTAAAGTCTTGCTTATCCTTAAGCAAATAATTCAAAATCCGAGACAGAAATAGCAATTGTTACCTTCAAACCCAACTAAGGATTTAACTACATCATGCTCACCAATTTGAAAGCAAGGCATGCAACGCTTATTTCCAATGACACGGGCCTGAGCTAAGTTCTCAACCACTCAAACTCAATTCTGTAAAACCGACTGTTCAAAGGACACAAAAAAACTTAGAACTTCCAGCTAAACAGGCAGCTCATAGGATGTCACTCTTACATTAAAAAAACAGGGTGCAATGCAGATACACATATATAAACATGCAAAACAAATATCACATAGCGAACTAATGGCATTCCCAGCACAGTCATTGATCAAGGAGCAAAATCAGAGAACCTGGGGGGTTGTAATGTTAAGGCTTAGGATCAGATATGATAAAAATTTAATAAGTTGTGTTACAACATCAGAATCGAAACGCATGGATGTAGGTCAAAACCGCTAGCTTCAACCCTAGTCCTATGAATGCTTTATCTCTCTTTTGTTTTTTTAACATAAATTGTGATTAACAAGAACTGTAAGAAAACAAACGGAGCCCCAAACAAGATAATAGGCTCAAAAGCGAATAAAAATAAAGAACATAGAAGATCGAGTTTATTACGGATCACAACACAGCACAACCATGAGTCAAAAACCCTTGAAGTGAAGTCTCGACCCATTTATTACACAAAAATGACAAACATAGCTACATACATCACGAACGAAAATAGTTGAATTTTTTTAAAGCATGATTTTTTTTCATAGGACCAGGCATGATGATATAACAGTTCGAGTTCAAAATTGGTTAATCATGACCTAAAAATAATTATTTAGCCAAATTTTGATTCGATCCCGAAGAGGAAGGGGTGAGAAAGGGAATCAAAGTGAAAGAGTATGGGTTTATAATGGTAAGGCTGCGCCTTGTAATGAGGCTATAAAGAAAACCGGCTTCAAGCTCAAAGGGGTGTTCTATGGGTAAATTAAATGTTAAGGGTAAGCAATTTGGGTCAGTGGATTAACCTAAGGGTCTCCACATACTTTGCTCTCGATGCCAAGTGCAAGATAAGGGTTGGGTTCTACGATCTAGTTTGCCAAACATGCTTATAACCCTCACAATGAATAGAACTAATATGAATTAGTTCTTATAGGCTCAAACCTCACATTTTAATGCAAAAGGGGTTTACAAATGCTCATCTAAAAAATTCATAATTCGGTCCATGCCCCTATCCTAGTATAATTTTACCAAAACCAATCCGAGGGCTAATCCCCTAACTGCAAGCCTAAATGCTAATTTCCTCAAATGCACACACTACTACCAATCCAGCAATCAAGATACAAATAGGTTAATCATAGCTATTCAGTCCCTAAGTTCAAACAATTCACTTAAAAGATCAAAGCATGGAGACTTAACTTCGGAGATAGGCAAGAAAAATTCAAAAACTCTGGAAAAATGACACACATGCAAACACAACCCTAAAAATATATAAACTAGTGACTAAACAAACCCTATAAGAAAGCAGAAACACGCAACCATCACCAAATCAACAAGAACAATATGCAAAGAAGGTGAGAAACCCTCCCATACCTCTCATTTAAATTGCACTTATTTCCAAAAGTGTAATAGAAATAAGGCAATATAAAGAGAAAAGAGAAAGGAACTGCCGATAAATATCCATGGCATCGGGTAAAGTCCTCCAGACGATCATCTGTTTGCTGTTACCATTGTCTGTGCTCCTTAGCCGGATCGTCCACACATATCTCCATACGATATTGCCATTGCTCCTGCTGGGCATGCCATTGCACTTGATGCACGGTTAATCCTTCCAGCTACTCCATCATCGCATCTATTTATCTATCCATTCGAACTATGAATGCAGTAGATATGGACTCTAGAAACTGGGTTCCTGCTCCCTCAACTTCTTCCTCAGATTTGTGAACCTCCTCATCACTATCCAGTCCCTCTTTATCATCGACCTCCATAGTCGTTTTCCCGTATCACGGGAAGGATCGACTAATAGATCATCAATGGGCCTATAAGAAAATTGCAAAGTAGACACAGACATATCCTTTGATCTTATAACCATTATAGAAGAGACACATAAATGAAAATGTTGGTCTATCCTAGCAATGATATGGCCTAAACTGAGGCCCCACTTATGTTTCTTCCTACTTGCTAAGCGAAAAATGTCAATCAGATATGAACCTAAATCTACTCAAAATCCATGATGAGCAAGGCACAGAATAAGCAACTCAGACTCGTTAATCTTATTAGCATCATTTGTCCTACTAAAATTGAAACATATGAATTTATATAGGAAAAACAAGATGGCTAGAGAAGGATGTCTGGGTCAGAAGTGGATGTCTCACTGGTTTAGGCCGTGAATATGACAAAAGAATCGCTCAGGTTTAAGAATCTCAAACCAAATGCCTGGCAGGAAGACTGAATATGAGTTCTAGTACGAGAAGATTCGTCAGTCTTTGTCCTCTCAATGCAGTAGAAATGGCTAGGTAATATAGGAAAAATTTCTCATTTCAGGATTTTCTTTTTAGACTCTAATTAAGCTCCTGGTGGGTTGTTAATGTCCTTAGCTCTAAGATTACACAAATCAAAACTACCATAGCTATGCTCGAGCCAAAATTTCTATGGATTCTCACCCTAAGGCCACACAAGCATGCCACCTTCAATGCCTAAAATTGTGCTCATAAGAGGGGCATCCAACTTCTACTCCACACTGAACAATCTAAATTTTGACATTTTGGTTGATGAGGTTGCATCCGTAGATGAGGTTAAGGTGGTATAGAATTCTACATTTAATTCCTGAAAAGAATGATTGTTAGACTTAAAGATTTCATACCACCCTAATTCTCGAAGTTTAGTCAAGAATGCCTCCTCCAAACCCAAACAGAATATGTGTTTTATTGGAAGATGATGGTAAGGTAAAATTGGTAACAAGGAGTTAGTTTTGAAGCGATTACCTTCTTCCAGTGTATCGAGGTGAAAAGGGCATTTTCACTTATGAGAAAGAGTTGGTAATGGTGCCATATGTGGTAGATGAACCTCCGACTGTAAGGGCGCTGGTGGTTGGTTAGATGCGTGTTGGGCGGATGATGGTGCTCCAGCCACCGTTCACCTAGCTACATTCTTTGTTCTTGCAATCTACACCAACTAAAAAACTAAGTAAGAAAAGTAAAATAAAATTAGGATTTCAAGTGTGAGTGAGAAGAATAATATGAGGGCCTTAGTACATACCTTGCTTTGCTTAAGAGAAATATGGATTTGCAAAGGAAATAAAATGAAAAGATGAAGAAAGTGAGATGGTTAGGCTCTGTATTTTTGGAATGAACTAAATTGAATTGAACTGAACTAAACTGAACTGAATTGAATATTGATTATTATAATAATAATAAAATAAATTAATAATCATATATAATAATAAAATAATTAGAAGATTAATAATGATAATAATAATTTTATTAATTTTTATTAATTAATAATAATAAATTAATAAGAGAGTTGAACTGAATTGAATGCACCTGAACTGAACTGAACTGAAGTGAGCTGAAATTAAGTCCAAAAGAATAGAGGCTTAGTGCATAAACAGGGTTTTATAAAGAGAAGAAAATTAAAATCGTGGCCTTATGACTGCACACGAGTCCGTGTGGTGCAACATGGGTTCTTGTTAAATGCAAATTAAAGCCAGCAAGTTCCAGTAGTTAGACACGAGTTCGTGTTGGGGAAACACCAACTCATGTTCATATGTGATTTTTGGAAAAAAGTTCTAGTAGCTCAATACGAACTCATATTTAGGGAACATGATATATAGTCAACCGCTACAAGAATGTATTGGTTTCCATGTGACTTAGGGAAAGGTCCCATAAAGTCAATACCCCAAACATCACATAGCTCAAATATCCTTATTGGAGCATCTCATCCCTACGACCGATATTTCCAACTCATTGACACATATCACAAGACCAAACATACTCAAAAACATCTTTTTTCATGGTTAGCCAATAGAACCCACATGATAAAATTTTATTCACTGTCCTATCTGGGCCAAAATGACCACCAGCCTCTCTATTATGACACATACTAATAATTGAATATATCTCATCCTTGGGAATACACCGCCTAACAACATTATTAACACAACAACAAAATAAGTAAGGATTATCCCAAAAATAATCCTTAACATTGTGTAAAAACTTACGTCTTTACTGAAATGATAAATCAGGAGGAAAAATGTTACTGACTTTGTAATTCGCAATATCCGTATACCAAGGCAATAAGGTTATAGCCAATAAATACTCTTTAGGAAATGTCTCCCGAATGGCTACCGATTCCCAGGATTGAAGCCCCACTTCTGGTACTCAAGAAAGATGATCAACCACTACATTCTCCATACCCTTTTTATTCCTCATCTTAAGATCAAACTCATGGAGAAGTAAATCCACCTGATCAGTCTTGGTTTTGCATCCTAATTAGTTAACAGATACTTAAGAGCAGCATGTCAGTATAAACAATCACTTTAGATAAAACAAGATAAGACCAAAATTTATCAAAAGCAAACACTATAGCTAGAAGTTCTTTGTCCATTACACAGTAATTTCGCTGAGTATAATTCAGTGTCCTACTAGCATAGTAAATTGGGTGGAATATCTTATGCACCCGCTGACCTAGACATGCCCCTATTGCAAATTTACTAGCATCACACATTAGTTCAAAAAGGAGAGCCCAATTCGGACTGACCATAATTGGTGCTTCAATTAATTTCCTTTTAAGGCTATTAAAGGTATTAATACACTCATAAGAAAAATCAAAAGAAGCATCTTTAAGAAGTACAAGGTCTAGCAATTTTAGAAAAATCATTAATGGAATGCCTATGGAATCCCATATGACCTAAAAAACTCCTAACATGTTTTACCAAGGTCGGTGGAGGCAATTTTGCAATAACCTCAACCTTAGCTGAATAGACCTCAATCCCTTTTCCTGACACTTTCTATCCTAAAACAATACACTCCTGGACCATGAATTGGCATTTTTCCTAACTTAATGCCAAATTCCTATCCTCACATCTCTGAAGGACCAGATCCAAGTTACCTAAGCATGCATCAAACGAGGGCCCTACAACTAAAAAGTTATCCATGAAGACTTCCATGAAATCCTCTATCATATCATCAAAATGGCCAACATACATCTCTAAAAGGTGGCTGGCACATTACATAAACTGAATGGCATCCGTCTATACGCAAAGGTTCCATATGGACAAGTGAAAGTAGTTTTCTCTTGATCTAATGGGTCCACTGGAATTTGCATATACCTGGATAGGCCATCCAATGTATAAAAGAACTGATGTCCAGCCATCCTTTCTAACATTTGATCAATGAACGACAATGGAAAGTGGTTCTTATGAGTGGCATTATTCAGTTTTCTGTACTCAATGTACACTCGCCAACTCGTGACCTTTCTAGTGGGAATTAATTCTCCTTTTTCATTTTCCACCACCGTGGTTCGTCCTTTCTTAGGAACACATTTTACAGGACTTACCCACTTACTATCAAAAATCAGAAAGATAATAATGCATTAAGAAGTTTGATAACCTCAGCTTTACCATTTCTTTCATATTCAAATTAAGCCGACATTGTGGTTGTGCACATGGTTTTACTTCCTCCTTCAAGAATATACGGTGCATACAAAATGTCGAGCTTATCCCCTTGATGTTATGGATAGTCCATCCAAACGCTCTCTTATGCCTTTCCAATGCCTTCAATAGCTCTGCGTTTTGTTCATCTATCAAATAAGCAGAAATAACAACTGTGTAAGTCCTTGGTGGTTTTTGATATACATACTTCAGATTAGAAGGTAAAACTTTAAAATCTAGAGTGGGGGTTCCTCCAATGACAATTTTAGCTTTGGTTTAGCCTCCACGAACATTCTTCTTGAGGAGACGAGTTCGTTAATGGCTTATCTTCTGAACTCTTAGTCTCCTCTCCCTCTAGGCTCTCCCTAGAGGTCTCCGATGCTTCCTTACATAACACTTCTTCCACACAAACACCAATAGGGCAAATAGCATTAATAAAGTTACAATTCCCAATATTTGAAGGAAATTTCATGGAATCATATACATTGAACTTTACCTTCTCGTCTTGCAACTGAAGAATAAGATTACCTTGTTGGACATCTATTAGTGTCCTACTGGTTGTAAGAAATGGCCTGCCGAGCAGAATAGGTACCAAGCTGTCCTCCTCTATATCTAGCACAACGAAATCAGTCGAGAAGATAAACTTATCCACCTTCATAAGAACATCCTTGACCACCCCTTGAGGTCATGCAATAGACCTATCCGCCAACTGGAGCGTCATATTAGTGGGATTCGGGTTTCCAAGACCAAGCTTCTTGGAAAGAGGAAGAGGCATAAGGTTAATACTCGCGCCTAGATGACATTAAATACCCTATTCTATAAGGAATCATAAAACTCTCTTGATCCTTCATCTTTGGTGGAAGCTTGTTGGCGATAATCGCAGAACACTCTTTGATCAAGGCCACCACTTCATTCCCCCCTAACTTTCTTTTTCCTATAAGAATTTTCTTTAAAAACTTTGCATAAGTGGGCATCTCCTAGAGTGCCTCTACTAATGGAAGATTTAATTCAAGCTTCATGAAGATATTCAAAAATTTAGAATACTTCTGATCAAGTTTCTCCCATTTTAACCTTTATAGATATGGAAGTTTAGGCTCATATGGTTTAACTTAATCATTAGCATTCTTTTTTGGTGTAGTGTTCTCCACTTCTTTATGTACCGACTATTCCACCTCTTTTCCACTTCTCAAAGTAATGTCTTGGGCTGAATCCCTCACCCTACTTTACAAGTTTTGCTCCGTGTTATTCGGAGGGCTTCCCCGAGGCCGCTCTTACTTCTCCTTATACAGTTGAGCTACTTGATTGCCTAAATCCCTGCAATAAGCTTTAGTGTTAGCAAGTCTTATAGAAATATATTTCAAAAATGAAATCACCGTTTCATCTTGCTTGGGGGGCTACTGAGAAGACAACCCTCCATGAGAAGGTAAAGCCCTACCTAAACCCTGCTCTCTATTTTCTTGAAAAAATTGCGAGTTAGGTTTTAACACATTTTGATCATTACCGTAGGACATGTTCGGATGTTGGTACCTTCTCCCGTAGTTTGGATTGTAAGAATTTAAGTGGAAGTTAGAATTATGATACTGTGAGCTGACACGCCTCTGGCGGTAGTGCAAAACTAGCACCAGAGAGGCTTGCTAAAGGGCAGTGTACCCTGTCGCTGTAAAGTAATAAATTCTGGTTAATACCAGGTATCAATCCCACAGAGAAAGTAAACTACGATCACCAAATTAATAGGTCTTTTAACGTGTTTGAGCTAAACGAGAAGTTGATAAAGAACTGAAAAATTAATTGCTGAAAAGTAAAATCTAAACTATATGTACAATGATCAATTGACTATGTTGATTTGTAAAGACTTCAATTACTAGATTAAGGTAGTCGATACGATTCCTGAATACTTTAACGGGGATGGTTCTTCAAGAAGGATAATAAACAATCAAATAGGACCTAAACTATTAATCCAAAATCGTGCAAACAAAAAGCA
>CAOJCR016289236.1:0-10423 GCA_948330485.1 Euphorbia neoarborescens
GTTTTTCAAGGATTCAAGTTTGAATTCTTTTCTAAAAATTGTTTTATTTTAAAATAAAATTATTTTACCTTGTTAAAAATCCCAAGCACGCTTTCACAAGCGCATTTTGATAAAAAGGTCGTCCGCTCACACCAGTAAGGGGTGACTGAAAAGCCACCTTCTGACCTGACTAAGGCCGATAAAGGAGAGACGGTCGGTCTCTTTATGGCATAATGGATGAGTGAGGGAGAGCAGTTCAATCGCCTCCTGATGTTGAGCGGGTCAGTGAGGGCTGACAGATTAGCCTCCTCATGGCTAGTCGATGGGCCAATGAAGGAGAGATTCTCGATCACTTCACAACATAAAGAATCAACAACGGAGAGTAGATAAATCACCTCCTGATGTAAAATGGGCCAGTGAGGGGTATAAGTCAGTCGCCTCATGGCTTATTGATGGGCCAATAAAGGAGAGATGCTCGATCACTTCACGGCATAAAGAATCAACTAAGAAGAGCGAGTTAATCGCCTCCTAATGTAAAATAGGCCTGTAAGGGGTGACATGTCAGCCGCCTTATGGCTGGTTGATGGGTCAATGAAGGGGAGATGCTCGATTACTTCACGGGATAATGAATTAGCGAGGAAGAGCAAGTCAATCGCCTCCTGATGTAAAATGAGAAAGTGAGGGGTGACAGGTGTGAGCACGGGATATTTCCCGAGTCTATAATGAACCGGCATTCGCCGACCTGTTGTATGCATATGTTTTTCTTTGGATAATTCAGATAAGAAGCTCCAGAAGTTAAAATCCGTACAAAAATATTCAAAACCCTATTTTGAGACGATTTTGGGAATAATCGGACCAAGTTAAATTAATAGCTTAGGTCGGGTTAATTTTTAAAATATTTTAGAGTCAAAATAATTCTTTTGGATTGATTTGGATCTAAAAATATTTTTGGAGTCACTCAAAATCGGACCGAAAAGAAAATAGAAGCAAAAGGCTTTTAAATATATATATATAGAGGCGTAGGATGTAAACTAAAGAAGCCACTAGCCTAACGGCTGGCGCACTCCCTCTTATCCCATCTGTCCCACATTCAATTCCCCTTAGGCACTGAAATTTCCAATTTTTTTCAAGAAGGCATTACTGAAACGACGTTGTTTCATAGTAAAAGAGAAGAAATTTTTTCAACGCCAGTGCCAGCTTTCTTTCCCCATTTCTTTTTTTTCCCTAATTAAACATTATTTCTTCCTAATTAAATACACAAAACAGGAAACTTTAGTTAAGACATGTAAAATCAATTGTTTTGGACACAAGGGGGGATCAATAGAATTAATTTTTGGGTGACGGAAAATAAAAAGGGGAATTTTTTTTACGAAAAAGCAGTGGAAGAACAAGGGGATTTTTTTTTTGGGTTTTTTTGGTTTGATAAAAGAAATTAAAAAATAGATTTTGATTAGGGAGGTTAACTTTTCGAGGTTTTGGCTTGGAATTTCAGTCAAATCACACCGTTGGAACCAACTTCGGAAGCTTCTTCAATCCATCTAAGAAACACTGCTGACAGATAATCTAAGACTTCACTAAATCTCTTAGTTTTCTTTTCTTTTGTGATTTATTCGGTGATATATTTATAGGTGTTAATTAAATAATTTGTATTGTGTACCGTAATTACAAGATTTACATGTGATTTTTTTATTTTTTTTGTAAACATTAGCTTTATTATTTTTATTATTTTTATTATTATTATTATTATTATAACATATACATATATTGTGTTACTATTTTTATTTTTATTATTATTATTATATTGTATATTATATTATATTATATAATTATATTATATTATTTCTATATATTATATTATTATATTAATATTGAACTATTATGATTAATGGTTTTTTTGTGATGTTATTCGTACTTTCCGCTTTAGATGTTTGTTTTAGGATACCCCCACAAACGAGATCTCTTTTGATCTCTGAATAACCGACTTGCGGTTGTAAACAATATGTGAAAATTGAGCCAAATGACAGTTTTTCTAATAAAATCGGCTTTGCCATGTTTTATCCTATGTGAAAGCGCGGTTCTAAAATTGACCGAATTTTAGAATCGCCGTATTTGTGGGTGATTAACGGTTACTGTCTTGCAGGGATTAATTAGGACAAATGTTATGTTTTTTTATTTAATTTATTTAAATTCTCATTTCACGTAGTTTTTGTAGAATTTACAATTGTACCCTCAATTCCCAATTTTTATAAATGTACCCCTAGGATAGTCTGATTGAAAGGGTTATAAAATGTGTTTATTTTTCACACTTTATTTACTGCTTTTGTATGTGCGCTCACTTAATAAATAAAAAATCAAACTAAAATCAATCTTAGGCTTTCGAAAAAAAATTTTCGTTGTTAAATGTTACCGATTTTTATAATGTCTTTCGAAATAGGATGAGTAAAAGCCTCGTCCGAACCCGATCTCTGGATCACGGTTTCTGATTCGAGCTTAGGATCCGAGAAATATCGTGATAAATTTTCGGTAGAGCTTGGAACCGGGTGGTGACTCCAAAACTGATTTCTAGAAATTTGAGTTTGAATTTCTCCCTTTTTAAAGTTTATTTTCTTTCCAAAAAATTCATTTCTCTTTTCTAAAATTCGATTTCTTTCAAATTCGATTTCTTTTCCTTTTAAACCTTAATTCCTAAGAACGCTTTCACACACGCATTTTACTTGGAATACTCTTCCTCTGAAAGCTTTGAGGTCGCTTCTAAGGCGAAAGGTACTAGGAAAGGGATATTTCACTCGCTTAGGAAATATTTTTCAAAATCATTTCATTTCTTATAAGTCGACAAGATATATCTTTTCAAAATCCAATTTTCAAACTACTTTTTATTTTTGTCAAAAAGTCACTGCGCTCACAGTGGCGACTCCACTGGGGACTCTTCTTTTTCAAACTTTTTACAAAAGTTTCCAAACTTTTAAAAATGTTTTGGAAATGAATTTTTAACGAGCCTTGGAAAGAATTTTTCGAAAGACTTATAAAAATCGGCAATATTTTCAAACGAAGTATTTTTATTTGCATATAAGATTCCTTTTTATGCATTTCAGTAGATTGCATTCCCCAATTAGGACCACCATAACTACCTCGGCATTTTCAAGAAAGTGTCGCTTGTGTTCCAGTTCGGTTCCAAGGGCATCTATTGAAAAGCCACTGATAGCCTCGTACCTTAATCTGCTCGTTCGAACCTATTTGGGGAGAGTAAGATGATATATTTTGCTATAGGACCCCCCTTTGCTATCTTGACTTTGACTTTCCACATATAGAAAAGCAGTAGAAATTTTCCTTAGATTTCCCACGATTTAAAATTAAAATGGTTTTATTTTCGACCCTTGACATCCCCCTGTTGATGACAAGGAGACCCCCATCTAGGAATGGTTAGAGACTTTACACCACGTGGAGATATAAGATTGTAAACTTCCGCTTTGTGTGCTACTTGCTCTTGTTTGTGTTTGTTTGCATCTTGCCACCCGACATTCATGAACGCATGCCACGTTAACTCACATTTTTATGCAGCCACGTGCATTAATTATCCGCATCTCATGACATAAATGCATCACTTGCTTATCATTAGAACACATCATGCCCAAACATTGGACATCATTCTCACATTTCACTAAATTTACCGAAATCGGGTATAACATTTCATGACATGCTACGTAAGCACCTATCATGCATTACATCACATTTACCATGACTATATACGATCCAAGATGCTATGACATGCATTAGATCACGTTCCTATGACTATGTCCAATCCAAGATGCTATGACATGCATTAGATCACATTCCTATGACTATGTATGATCTGTGATGCTATGATACGCATTTGATTTTCTTGCCATAACCACGCAGATAATGCCATGACACACATTGGGTCACTCTATTCTGAAAATGTTGTGACATGCATTAGATCTTTTACAATGACCACGCATAACACGTAATGCCATGACATGCATTAGGTCACTCTATTCTGAAAATGCTATGACATGCATGATCACGCATAATCCTTGATGCCATGATTTATACGGTGTTGCCATGCTATCTGTTTGAAAGTGTATCCCTAATCGCCGTGCTTCCTGTAAGCACCATGGAAAGTTTTGAGCAACGAGTTCAGGCTTTCCTTAAAATGCTACGCAAATCGGATTGGTCCTCTCTCAACCTATTTGGATTAAGAGATGCCAAGGTGTGCTTTGATATCCGACTCTTACAAGAACTGCTGAAAGCATGCATTACCTTTTGGGATCCGGTAGATCACCTCTTCAGAATGGGTAATGTTGAACTATGTCCGATGTTTGAAGAGTTCCATTCCATAATGGGCGTACCGAGCACTCGAGAAACAAACCTTGCTGTACCAGAATTTGTATATGGACACCCTGGAAAAATGGCTAGGGACTTTTCCTTTTCGAGAGGAGAGCACGGAGTTTTCTTATCCTTCCTCCATGGAGGGACATCTACCACGGGTTTCAACCTAAGTTCAGTGTTGGATTGGTGTTCTGTCGCCACACGAACACATCCGAGTTGGCCTCACATGGTAAGTATGGTAATTATGCATCAGCTTCTAGGACTGCCGTACAACACATGCTCTTTTAGATTGGCCTCATTGATTCCCCAAATGGCTGAGGGCGCTTCTCCTATGGGTCTGATTCTCGCCGAAACCCTGATCTCTTTGAGCAAATATACCGAAACTGATGACATACACATCAGCCCCCACTTAGCCATTCTCCAATTTTGGTTGGTGGAAAAATTATCACTCATTGGACCACCCAAAGGCAATCTAACCAAATACAACTCCCTCAAATCAAAGAAAGACCTTTCCTTATTTCGGAGACACTCTACCTTAACAAGGAAGACTGGGTTCTCAAGATATCTGGTTTGACTCACACTAAAATTTGGTGGACATGTGCTTGGTGGAAAATAAATGCTGTTAGGGTATCCATGAGGGATAGCGACATCAAGCTGCTGGGCCTCACAAAACTTACCTTCTACTCACCAACTAGGATACGTCGATAGTTCGGACAGCCCAGAGTAGTTCGGACAGCCCCAGAGGGTTCCAAAGGGGATCAAAAAGGCAATTGAAGGTGAATGCACTCAGGTTATGCAAGGCACATTTATGGATATATGGGCTCATGGCTTACACTTTGAGAAGCTTGAGGTCGACTCACCAACAGTAGAACCGGACGACAAGTATCAACAGTGGCTCAAAGGGATCAAGGCCTTGCCCACCTGTGATGCTAGATCCGATTTTACGTGTAACTTTGGGGAGTAGTTCTTGTATCGCTTGTTAAAATTTTACTTCAATAAAGACTTGTTTATTATGATCAATGACAATTCTTGTTTTATAAATTTCTCAAACATATCGCAGACACTTTTGACAATTTACACCTTTACTGCCAATATGATGTCATGACTTGCTCAAAATGAATATTGTTTTCTAAAGAACGATGCCATGTCATCCATCTAAATGCCTTGACATTTGTAAAATGCCATGATTATCTGTTCATTCACTCATTATGCGCAGATGCCATGTAATTGCATGCATTCACGATCATAACCAACAGTATAAAGAATTGACTACTAGACATCACGCCATTTCAAATAGACATTAGGTTTTCTAAAGGATAGACATCATTCCGCTTAACAGCTAAACATCACGCCATTTCAAATAGACATTGGGTTGTTTAAAGGATAGACATAATTCCGCTTAACAGCTAGACATCACGCCATTTCAAGTAGACACTAGGTTGTCTAAAGGATAGACATCATTCCGCTTAATGGCCAGACATCACGGCATTGCAAACAAACATCATGCCATCTAAAATATGGCTATCATTTCATGAACATCACTTCATTCATGAGTCCAACGTGCATCTAATAGCTGTTGATTTTTTTCCAGAACACTGCAAGAAAGAATGAATCTCTTAGTGCCAAACATTCCACTAGAGGAAGAAGATAAAGGCAGTAATACCAGTGTCAACTAGTTTCTGGCAGGGCAGACAGGACAGATTTCGAGTCATGTTAAGAATCAGGGTCAGGCTGGGAATCAGAATCAGACATGGCCAAGGGCTGCGTCAGAAAGGCCAGACTTTATGAATTCAGAAAGGTTTAGAGAGGAGGTTACTCGCCAGGTGGCTATTGCTTTGGCTGCTCAGGCTCAGGTTGCTCCAGTTCAGGCTCCGGTAAATGTGGAAGGACCTAGCAGAGGTCTAAGGGCTGGAAAGGCTTTCATGATAGAAGAAGATAAAGGGTACCACCCTCCGAAAAGGATTGTGTCTGGAATGTTGGACGAAGTCACAGAACAGTTGAGAAAACAAAATGAGAGGATGGAGAATTTCATGAGTATGGTGATGAAAAAGCTCGATAAAGAAAAACCTGCTTATACTGAACTAGAGGACTTCATAATTGATGGGATTGAAAGGTTTCCAAAAGGCTTCTCAATGCCTAGGTTTTCGCCATTCAACGGCAAGGGTTCACCCGCTGCCCAAGTTAATCAGATTGTGACAGTTTTATGAATGGCTGGTTTGTCTCTCAACCAAATTGCCCGCCTCTTCCCTACTACTTTGGAAGGAGGCATGATGATTTGGTATAATGATCTTCCAGCATATATCCGGACAGATAGGAAAATCCTAGCGGCTGAGTTTGTGGAATTTTATGCTTACAACATTGAGAGAAAGACCATGCTTAAGGATCTTAAGGCCGTAAGACAAAAGCCGAATGAGGGCTTTGAAACCTACTATCAATGGTGGAGGGACACTCTAAATAATATGATAGTGAAGCCTCAGAGGGAGGAGCTGATAGTCAAACTGATTGACGGTAGCCTAGAAGTGTACCGCAAAGAGATGAAGTACATAACTTTCCAGAGTTATGTGGATGTTTTGACGATTGTAAAGAAAGTGGAGCATTATAAAAGCTAGTTGAAGCCACAGCAGTTCGAATTCAAGAAAACTTTTACCTCGAGTACAAAAGGGGGCACCTCTAGTGGACCTACTCTCGCTTCGGCACCATCAAACAATACTGAAACGGGGAGATTTAATCAGAACCCACCTATAATCCAAGATGTGGACGTGGCAGCTGCAACTCCTAAACTGACAACTCAGCCCCAGAGGAGGGTGAACCCATGGAATGTCTCTATTGCAAAATTGTTTATCAAATGCCGAAATATCGGGTTATTACAAAGCCTCAAGCCTTTTGTTCAGCCGACTGAGGCAGAGAAAGAAATTTTCTACACTTACTATGTAATGGTGGGGCACCGAACTGCTGAGTGTGTCGGGCTTCACAATGCAATTCAATGGCTGGTTAGGAAGGGGACGATAGTGGAACCGCCACTGGCACAGCCAAGCACCCAAGGCAATCCACTGCCCAGATTTGAGGGAAGAATTAATATGGTACAATCTGGTCTGCCAAGTAACTACATTTTCGAACAGATCATGAAGGCAAATCCAGAAGTGAGATCGATTGCAGTCAAGCAAGGGTTGGTAGAGCCAGAGCCAGAGTTGATTAGTGCAGTAGATAAGGGGAAGAAGCCTGTCTAAGCACCTCTGAGATGGGAAGACTTAGACTCTGAGGATGAATTTGATAACCATCTAAGCCTGGCACCAGTAAAAGAAAGAGTGTTTTTGAAGTCTGAGACTTGGCCGGTTGAAACCATAACTCGCAGTGGAAGAGTACTGCAACCTACACCAGAACTGTCGAGAGTCTTTGTCCCGAGTGGGGGTGTTATTCAAGGAAACAGTAGTGTAGCCTCGGCTAGTTCGGCAGAGGGGGATGAAGTTATTGACCAGATAAAGAAAATGCCAACCAAGGTCAGTATTTGGCAGCTTCTCATAGAAAGCAACAGACATAGGTAAGCTCTTGTGAAGAAACTGCTAGAATAGAGGCCTTTAACATTGCATCGCCCGAGGACGCTTGTGCTTTGATTGACAGTGGAAGAAGCGCCAAGGATATAGAAGAGGAGGGGCATACTAAGCCAGTTATATGTTTCAGTGATACAAACTTGTCGAGAGATGGCAATAAACATAATTGAGCTCTGTTTCTTACTGTACGGATTATGGACAACAAATGCCCTACATCATGGTGGATGACGGATACACCTTAAACATTTGCCCGTTACAGATTCTACCATTTCTGTGCCTTTTGGAAGAAGCATTGAAGTGAACTCAGACCATCATCCGTGCATACGATAACAGTAAGAGGGCTATGACAGGGACCTTTGAGACTGAAGTGGAAGTTGGTGAAGTGAAGTCCTTGGTCGAATTTACTGTGATTGATATACCAGTCGTGTTCTCTCTGCTCTTAGGGAGGCCGTGGATGCATGATTTGAAGGCTGTACCCTCCATTGTTCATCAAAAAGTGAAGGTCCCGCTGAATGGAAGGGTTGTCACATTGAGTTCTGAGGGATCTAACATGGTAGCTGTTGGTGGTATATGAATGTGCCTGCCTACGGGTTTCAAGTCGCTATAATCAATATGACTGGGAAAGGAAAGATTGATGAGCTGTCCTTGGAATACAATTTTCCACCTTCCTCTATGGCTACCAAGTATATGGAAAAGTACAAGTTTGTCACCGAAAAAGGGCTTAAACAGAATCTACAAGGGATGCCGGAGCCTGTTGTTGCTTAGAAATGCATTCAGAAACAAGGCATCGGATATTCAAGCTATCATAAAAAGCATCAGTGGAGGAGGATGCCACGTCTTGTTCACCGACCAGTTCAAGCTATGAAGGCTATATTCTGTGGCCATCCTGAGCCTGTTCCTTTTGAGGAAAACATGTACTCGGGCTTTGAAATATTTTGGGATGTTATGGATTTCAAAGAAAATGCTAATGGCTATAAGAAGCCAAGGTTCCTGGAGCCTGAAGCGGTAACAGAACCATCCATTGTGGAAGCCATGGTCTGTGCTGAAGAAGATGAGTTGGCTGATACTAAAATTGACAAATTAACTAAGTATCTCCAAGGAATGATGATTGAGGGTTTCAGCTGCGAGAAAGACAAGCTCTCAGACCTCATCAAAGGGAAAGTTCGTGGCATTGTTGAGATGCTCAAAGATGTGAATCTTAACTCCGATAGTAAGAACGTTGCTGAGAAAGACCATGCTGAGGAAGAAGAAGACCTCCCACCTGTGGGATAAGACTTTATCTATGATGTATCCAGTATTTTTGATGTGAACAATAATGCTTTTAAGGCTATTAATGCAATGAACAACTCTTTTTCTCACTTGTGTGATGTGTTTCCTGATGGTTCCATGCATTCATCTAAACATTTATTTAATGTTTTTAGCATTCACGATGCATCACTGCATGAAATTAATCTTACAACATTACATGAGCCAAAAATGGTACAATTGTCGTCCGACTTATCCCTTGAAGAAAAGAGAGAGTTGGAAGAAATTTTGAAAAGACACGTTCAAGCATTTGCCTGGTCATATAAGGATATGTCGGGGGTTGATACATCAATAGCAAAGCACAAAATTTTGACTGACCCCAAGTTCACACCAGTCAAGCAGAAGCTTCGCTGACTCAGACCAGATGGGCAGAGAAGGTAAAAGAAGAGGTACAGAAACAGTGGGAAGCCAGATTCCTTGACATAGTGACTTATTCGATATGGCTAGCTAACATTGTTCCTATAGAAAAGAAAGACGGCACAGTTAGGGTTTGTGTTGATTACAGAGACCTCAACAAGGCCTCTCCCAAGAACAACTTCCTATTGCCTCACATAGATGTTTTGGTCGACAGCATAGCTAAATCGGCCATGTACTCTTTCATGGATGGACTCTCAGGGTATAATCAGGTTTTGATGCACGATGAAGACAAGGAGAAGACTGCTTTCATAATTGAGTGGGGACCTTTCTGTTATCGGGTCATGCCCTTTGGACTAAAGAATGCTGGGTGTTAGCACGGGACTTTTCCTAAATGAGCAGTGATGAAACCCGGTTTATCCGGTGCCTTTTAAGTAATTTTTACAAGTGTATTTTAACCTCTGGATTTTGAAATTGACATCACCAGGTCGGAATAAAATATTTGTTGGATTATCGCAGTCAACCGGGACCGGAGGAAACCACACAACCCACCTTAAACCAAACCATCCTTAAACCACCCAACCAATCCTTAACCCACCTAAAACCTTAGCCTAAACCCACTTAAAGCCCAAAGACCCAAGCCCATTTCTTCACCCACCTAGGGTTTTATGCCCACATATAAAAGGGAAAACTAAAAGCAAAAAATGAGGAGGCTGTTCACTTTCACACGGAAAAAAGAGGCTGAAGAGAAAGAAAAATCGACAGCAGGAATTTGATGGCGGAGAACTCAAAAACTTCACCACAAAGTTTACTGATAATCTCAGTCCTCAGCTCCATTGAAGCATCAATCAATCCTCCCTCATCCAAAGCCCTTTCTAGCCCTCAAACAC
>CAOJCR016291295.1:0-10193 GCA_948330485.1 Euphorbia neoarborescens
TAACAGTATACTTAACTTGAGCAGGATTAAGAGTTTTGCTAGCATAATAAATAGGGTGGAAGATCTTATATACCCGCTGACCTAAACATGCTCCTACAGTAGTATCACTAGCATCACACATAAGCTTTAAAGGAAGGGACCAGTCGGGACATACCAAGATAGGTGCCTGTATTAATTTTTGTTTTAACATCTCAAATGCAAGTAAACATTCATCATCAAAATTAAACGTGGCATCCTTTAATAACAGTTCAGTTAATGGCTTAGCAGTTTTCAAAAAATTCTTAACAAACCTACAATAAAAGCCAGCATGACCTAGAAAACTCCTAACTAGTTCACCAAACTAGGAGGAGGCATTTTTTCGATCACCTCAACCTTAGCTAGATCCACTTCTATCCCTTTCTAGAAACTTTGTGCCCTAACACAATGCAATCTCTAACCATAAATTGACACTTCTCCCAACTAAGTGCCAAATGAGTCTCTTCACATTTCTGAAGGACTCAATCAATATTGCCCAAACAAGCCTCAAATGATAACCCAATGACAAAAAAATTCATCCATGAAAACTTCCGTAAATTCCTCAATCATATCATTGAAAATAGCTATCATGCACCTTTGAAAGGTGGTGGTTACATAACATAAACCAAATGACATCCGCCTATATGAAAATGTACCATATGGGCAAGTAAAAGTAGTCTTCTCTTGGTTGAGAGGATCCACATGTATATGTATAAATCTAGATAAACCATCTAACGTGCAAAAATACTAATTATCCACCATCCTTTCCAAAATCTGATCAATAAATGGTGGTGGAAAGTGGTCATTTCGGGTGGCATTATTTAATTTCCTATAATCAATGCACATGTGCCACCTAGTAACCGCACGAGTAGGAATAAGTTCACCCGACTTGTTTTCCACTATCGTAGTACCCCTTTTCTTGGGTACACAATGAATCGGACTCACCCACAAACTATCAAAAATAGGGTAGATCATACTTGCATCAAGCAGCTTTATTACCTCGGTATGTACTACCTCTTTCAGGTTAGGATTCAGCCGACGTTGTGGTTATGTACAAGGCTTAACAGCTTCCTCCAAAAAAATCCTATGTGTTGATGAGGTTGGGTTTAACCTCATCTTTTCAGCCTTGTTCCAATTTATTTGGTGAAATTTTTACATCATTTGCGTAATTGTTTGCCGTGTTTCACTGCAAAAAAAAGGGCTTATAATGATGGGAAATATTTCATCATTAAAAGTTGTATACTGTCATTATAGGGTATTAATGACGGGATTTTGCCCGTCATGACCCGTCACTAGAGGTCAAGCGACTAAAAGTCAATAGTGACGGATTTATGATCTGTCATTATTTAATTACAATGATGATAAATTTACCATCACTAAAAGATTTCTCATTATAAAAACATCTCTCATTATTTGACTTTTACCAACCAAATTGCGATGGAATTTCCATTGCTAAATCTTTAGAAATTTAGATACAGATTTTTCGTCGGTAAATCGTTGAAATTTTAGCTACATTTTACATCAGTAAATTTTTAGTAACGGATCTTTTGTCAGTATATAATTTTGATTGAAGAGAGTTATAAAAAAATATAGTAAATAAGAGTGCAATTTTGACTTAGCATATCCAGTTTACAAGCAGTAGGTTATAAAAAAGAAAAACCGGAATTTAAATCTAAGATAACTGAAAGAAACAACAGAGAGCTAAATGTTATAGAAGTATTTGCATTGAAATTCAGGAATTAACGATAGATGATATTTGAGAATTTTAAGCTCAAGTTATAACTCACAACTAATGGAAGTTAATGGAAAATATTTTTCTTAATACTCATCAGTTAAAAAGGGCATAGACAAGAAGAATACATTAATCCTAATGTAACAGCAATTACCAACTAGTTCTCTTTTATGCTTCAGAGTCTTGAAGAAAATAAAAAAGTTACACGTAACATAACAGCAGTAATTCAGAAAATCAAACTCAAGTGAAGTAATTGGTAAAGTATACATAAAATATATATGTATTGAGCAACTTGTTTGACATCACAGAAACACTATGAAGACTCGATGATGCTTGAAACAGACATCACTCAATTATTTGAATAACACTAGCAAAGTAAGTTGACATCTAACTGGATGAATGTGAAGTGTCAACAATGAAATATAGTCATGTTCTGCAAAAGTAAAATCCATTGGTACAAAATCTATGACCTAGTTTTAAAGAATGGAAAATGGTAAGAAACCAAACTATATTCTAGACACATAGACCCTGTAAAAAATACAAGCACAATGCACAAATAAAACAACTCGTATAGCCCAATCACAGACAAAAGTTCCTCCAGTACTGACAACAAAACCTAGCTTACATGCAAGTATTTAAAAGGTAACAAGAAGAATGATATAGTAGAACATATCAAGTGAATGGATTAATCATTAATTCATTTCATATCCTATTTTTTGTGATTCAATACAACAAATAGAACATAGAAACAGAAATCAATTCCAGCAATAACAAAAATTACCTGCACTGGACAGAGTCTTCATCGAATCTCCATATATTTGAATACTAGATAGATATGGAACATATTACCGAACAATAGAATCACTTTCACTGATTAAGAATACTTCAAATTAATAGAGAAAGATAGGGAGATGAAAAATTACAAATAATGTTGCCTGAACAGTTAAAAAAGCACTGAACAAAAGAAAGAAAGAAAAAACTCATAATGAGCCCAATTTGCACAGAATTCAAGTTGTACCAAGAAATTCCACTTGAATCAGGTGACTACAAGAGAAAAGGACAAATGAGTTAACAGAATAGAAGAATGATTCACAGTACCTGCTATGCTCATAAGTGATCTATAGTTTTCCCTAGGGTGAAGAAGCATAGGAAACGTAGTCAGATTTACAATAATCAGTACAAATTTCTACTCTTGTAACTCACTGAATTTGTGTAGCAAAAAAATACAACACAAAAAATTTAAGCTGAATCAGAATTTTACTTGTTTTATCTATGCTCATGCGTTCTTTCAGTAAGAGATCCACATGTATGCAACTCTATTTTTTTAAAAGGCAGTTTTCACAAGATTTAAAGATACTTGTCATTGACAAAAAAAAATCCATGTTGTAGAACCTTAGTTTTGGACACAAGAAATTCCAAACTAAGCCATACGGTCATACATCACACTGAATACACACATCATACAATGATAGAAAAGAAAAAAGACAAGTAAAAAAATAAAAAAACTTTGTGGCATGTAATTTCATCAAAGACACCTCCATAGATAATGCGGCACAAGATGTTGCACCAATATCATACCCATTTAACAAACTGCCAAGAGCTGGAAATAGAAATCTGAAATGAAGAAGGCACTTCATAAGCATGAACTTTAACTTTTCATAATGTTTCAAAGCTCACATTACCCAAGAAAAACACAAAGTTATGACTCATCAATCATGAAGAAATTACAATGATAAAGTGTCGAGCCCTAATATCAACAAAAATTTGGTTTCAACGCTGATTATGAGGAATTTCTATTACTCATAACGAAAAAGCAAAGTTATAGTTCTTGTACTAACCCTAAAATACATACTTAGAAAGTATTCTTAATATATACCTTGTTTATGAAGCCAAAGAGTCTTTGAAATACACGGGGAGTTAAACCTTGTTCATCACTGGCTAAGTTATCTTCCAACAAGGCATAAGCAGGCCCCTACATGGTGTAGGTCTTCCCACTCCCTATCTAAAGAATTTAATTTCCCAAAAATAGAAGTTAGTAGAGCCGTTAGTAACACCAAGGAACTGAAAATTAGGGGAAAAGGTATATTTAATAAGAGCTGTCCATAAGTCAATTCTTAATAACATTACAAGAACGGATAAAATAAGAACCATACCAAGTTTTCTGTCTATTAAGGATGGCCAAAAGAAAAACAAAATATCAGTGACAGAAGGAAGGAAATAAAAGGTTCAGTGTTATATTGATCAAAACAAATAGGAGGAAAGAAATAAAAGCTTTAGTGTCATATCAATCAAAACAAATAGGAGGAAGCAATTTTGTTGTGCCTACTGATGAATATGTGAAGAAGACTAACAAGTATGTGTTCACCTGTTTCCAAATTTGGGCACTTTCCTGTGTCTACTGATGCGAGCTGTCGTCAATAACTTCATATTATCTGTATAGGAGTGAATTAATTCACTGCACCCGAATAGTATATATAGAAAAACATATATTATCTGTATAAAGGATCCTAGTACAGAACATATATGTACAGTCTATGATCAAATTTCACGTTATAAGCCATCATATTCCAAAAATAACTTAAATTAACAACATGTTGGGAAACAATAATGGGCCAAAAAGGTAAAAAAATGCACATTTTACTATCACATATCATAAATTTTCTAAGATATTCAGCGGGAATAGAGCTAATATTATTATACCATGGACGAATATCACTTCTATTTGCTCTCAGAATATTTTCTCACAAAGGCAAACCAGTGTAGAGGAACAAAAGCCATGCTTGGGAGAGATAGCATAATCCAAATATGTCATAAGAAGACATGGATGTTCATGAGAATGTCAAACACTAGGATGTTACCTGGTGGAGTTGAATGGGAAATGCTAGTAAACATCCACTCCATAACCAAGCTCTCAAGATCAATAAAGCAGACAAAAAAAGAAGAAACAAAAGGGCAGTTCTATCCTGCTCCAGATAGGAAAAAGAAGGTTAGCAGAGAGTAAATTGGATGGCAAAACTATTGAAATTGAAGATAATTTAAGCGCGATAAGAAAGAGAGAAGAGAAATTATCCCAAATCTATGATGCAATTATAAAATGTGCTGAAAAATATTCGGTCGAGCCTATTACCCACCTAATGGTTAGGTTATATATGGATAGAAAAAAAGAGGGGGTATATTTAAAGGAATTCACTAATGAGGAGATAGATTGCATTTGGAAAAAAGAAAAGGAGAAGGAGAAGCAGAATAGACTATGTAACTATTGTACTCCTCTTTAACCTTCAATTGAACATCCTTGCGAGAGGCCCGGACATTAATTGGTCCAAGAAAAATTTTAAGTAAGTGGCCAGCATGTAGAAAGGGATACATGCACATGGTTAGGATGAGGAATCCAGCAACATTAGAAGAGGAATTGAAAAACTAAAAATGATCAAATTTCACCGTCTATGATCAAATTTCACATTATAAACCATCATATTCCAAAAATAACTTAAACTAGTTATTCTATGTAACAACGTAATGCTTAAGCACAAAAGATACTATACACACCTCAGGGCAGTACTTAGAAATTGCTTGGCATAAACCCTTGATAATTCCGGCATTGATGTTGAACAGATCATCACGTGTCATTCCAGGCTTTCTTGTTACACCAGATGGAAAGATGATGACATTAGCCCCGTCTAAAGCTTTCCTTAATTGTTCTTTGCCAACAAATCCACTAGCCTAAAGGTCAGAGTAGGCAAACATAAAAAAATTCATTTTTTAGGAATTAAATTTAGGCTAAAAAGACAAGTACAAAGGAAAATCAACCCAACATTGGTTATTTATATAAATAGAGAAGATAAATGAAACTAAATCAGAGCCGCACTTCTGTAATACAAGATATCGATTTGCTTCCACAATTTTTGAAAAAAATGCACAAAAACAGATCAACAGCAACAACAGGAGTATTAAAAAGAAATACCGAGAGTAAATCATGTATAATGAAAAAAATAAAAATTTACCTCATATCTGGTGTTGATATGGCTTAAATCAGTGGCGACGTCAGGAGTGTAAGCGATATCATAAAGAGAGACGAGAAACAAGAGGGTTAAGCTTCATAAGCAAAGCAAGAGACTCATCGATACAGCCGACGGCACCAAGTACTACTACCTTACGGTGAGGAACGGACTCAAAAGAGAAGAGCAAAGGAGGTGAGAAAATAAGGTGGAGTTAGAGAGGGATTTGATGAATCGAAAAAGTGAATTCCTCATTTTGGTTGCTGCAGAGAGAGGTCGAAGTGAGAAAAAAATAAGGGGAGGGGGTTTAGAGTGATGGTCGAATGATGGGAGGGAAAGTTTTGGTTGGGAGTGAAATATTTCTAAGGATGAAATTCTATTAATTTTAATAAAACAAAAAGTTTTATCACTATTAATAATTCTTTTAATGATAGATTTTTTGTTTTCTCATTATAAGTTTCAAACATATACTTTTAGTGAGAAATGTTTTTACCCATCACCAATTTTTTGTCATTATTGCTCACTTTTTTTGTTGTGTTTTATGCATTTTTTAGTGTTTCAATATCTCTGACATTTGGTGGTATTTTTATGTTTTTTAGCTTACTTTTTTACTTTTATTGTATGTGGTTCTATCTTAGTCATATTTTGTTTATACCTTCACAGGAATTTTTATGTGTATGGATAGGACTTAGGTCGGGGATCTCAAAATATGTACGAAGTGGCATATAAGAGAGAAGTGAAGAAAGGAACAATAGAATCCACGACCTCGTGGACTTGAACATGACCTTATGGATATGGATCTGGGAAATTTAGGGCTTAACCATGATCTCGTTGATGGAAGCCATAACCTCGTGGCAAGAAACAAAATCCCACGATCTCGTGGGATATCCCCATGACCTCGTGGAGTGAGAAGCTAGCAAGCAGGGGTAATGCACGAGGTTGTGGGATGAAACCATATGCTCGTGGTCTGGAATGAGAGAAGGTAGAAGGCCGCAGACCACGACCACATGGACATGGCATACCAAAGGACAAAAGCAAGCCACGAGCTTATGGCTTTGATACACGTGTTTAAGGAATGGATCACAAGAATGAATAAGAGCAAAGGCATCCCACGATCCCGTGGGATTTTCCTGGACTGGGCACACAAGTAGAGAGAAGAAACCCACGACCTCATGGGAAAAAGGCACGAGCTCGTGCAGTTTAATCGTAGAAAGGCAAAAATGGATAGCAGAATCCCACGACATCGTAGGATTGGCCATGACCTCATGGTGAAAGACACATAACATTCTCTCCACCTTCTTAGAACTTGTTTTTAGGTTGAACAACTCCAGTTTCTACAACTTGGATCTAGTTTTGGGAGATTTTGTCCATCGATTCAATTCCGACAATCAAAGTCCGATTAGTGGTATATCAAGTGGTAGATTTTCTTCTCTTTCTTTTTTGTTAACTAGTTGTGAAGCGCAACAGTGTATTGAATCGATTGTTTCATTGATTCTTCCTCACCTTTGATTAATATTATTTAGAGTTAATGTTTATTGTTTTTGCATCTTTTTTAAATTTTGTACTTCAAAAAGGTTTTATTTGCTGAGTTCATATATGTCGGTCTTACCAGGTTTAGCACCCTAAAAATTATAGGGAATTGACAAACCCACGAGGTTACGGACCCTTAATTTCTAAACCCTAGAACTAGTACTACCTCATAAAACAGAGAAATAGGCTAGGGACTCATAAACCTAGGTTTGTGAGATTAATACTTTTGCATACGTAGCAGTCATCTGTTAGTATGTTCTTATTGTTAATTAGAGTCTCACTCCATTACATTTTAGGGAAGTTCGGGAATCTGGATTACCTTAGTTAGGTTTAGTTTATATTTAGCGTAATTAATTCCAATCTATTTATCTGCTCAAACAACTAGGATACTGAGTAGATCGGTGCTTATGGTATAAATCCCATGGATTGATACCTGGACTGTTCCAGATAATTACTTGACATCGATTGGGGTACACTGCCCTTGAAAGACATCCTTTTAAGTGTATACTTGAGTGCCGTCAAGTGTTTGGCAGCGTTGCCTTGGATTTATTTCCTATAACATCGAACCAAAGGTCGATTAGTTGGATTGAGTATTGTATTTTGTAAATTTGTCTATTTTGATTATTTCATTATTTTTGTATTTTTCTTACTTTCTTCTTTGGTTTGAGTGTACCAGATTGTATACAACTTTGCTCTTCTACAGTTAATTCTGATTTGTTTGATATTGACCCCGAAATTGAACGAACTTGTCGCAGGTTAAGGAGATAAAATAGAATACAAAATTCACAAATAGATCAAGAAGAATTGAGAGGTGAGGTGGAATGTTTTAGTTGAGAAAGGGAGCAATTTGAAGCTGAACGTGCTGTGAGAGATTCACGGGAGGCTGAATTGATGTAAAGGCTTGAACAATAGGTGAGGAAGCAGGAGAACAGGTTGTATAACAGACAACTTATCAGAGATGATAGAACTGTGGTAGATCTGATGGCCCCTCACAGACGGAGAAATATGGATAGAGTGATAACACCGGACATTACTACTAACAACGTTGAGCTGAAGATGAGTATGATCCAACTAGTGCAAAACGTTGGTCAGTTCGGTGGAGGCATTGTAGAAAGACCAAACACTAACTTGAATTGGTTTTTAAGGGTAGCTGACACTGTCAAAATGAATGGAGTACCTCAAGACGTTATCAGGTTAAAGTTGTTTCCATTCTCTCTTAATGGAGGAGCTATAGAATGGTTTGATTCACTTAGGCCCGGATCAGTATCGTCTTGGGACCAGTTGGAGGAGCAATTCCTTGGTTACTATTTTCTTCCCTCCAAAACAGTCCAGTTAAAAAATGTGATCAATGCCTTTCGACAATTTGGGACAGAACCTATAAATGAAGCCTGGAGTCGATTTCAAACATTGCTCCAGAATTGCCCCACCCATAATATACCTCAGTTTGAGCAGTTTAGTATTTTTTATCATGGTTTGACTCCTGCTAACTGTGCACAGGTTTATTCTTCTATAAGGGGAGATATCTTTCAGATGTCAGTAGCGTAGGCTAAAGCGTTGATTGAAGGAGTAGCAAGGAAGAGTACAATGTGGATAGAAGAAATGCTGAACAAAAGAGATGTGCACATGGCTTTAGCAGGACAACATAATCCCTCTATGGATGATATGACCCGAAAGGTGGATATGATGATGGCTAAGTTAAACTCGCTTGGGTTACAGAGGCCTGTTGATAAGAGTAATTTATACTATTAAGATCAATAATAAACTAGTCAAGAAAAGGTATAAATTAATGATAGAAATAAGAAAAACAAAGCATATAAGTGTTATGCTATACAGATTGCAATGCTGATAAGAGAGTAGAGAATTTTGGCAATCATGTAAGCTGAAGGAAAGGTTAGTGAGAGAAACAGAAAAGAGGATGGAGCTAAATCCCTGATATTTAGAAAGATCTGACGCAAATTGAGCTGAAGCTGATTCTTAGGAGCAATTAAAGGAAGCCCTAATATTTAGGATGGGAAAATCTTATCTAAATCTTATTCTGTTTAAGAATTAATATGTTGCGTGGTTGAGATACATTCCTAAACTTGGTTACTATTTTGTGTGGTTTTATTAGTGCCACGTTAGTTTTTATCCTTTTTAGTTTACCTTTCCCCAACTCTATAAATATGTTCTTGAGGGGAAAGAAAAAAGGGATCATTCATCAAGTAGTAGTAGGAACACTTTTTATTTTTCTCTTTAATATAATTAAGTTTTCGGTTTTAATTATCTTTTGTTTTTCTTTTAAGTATTTTATGTTAATTATATTTATTAGTGAGTAGTCTTCCTTCAGGCTGAGCTAACGTAACTGCTAGCTCTGGGTGAGGTTTCCTAACAAGGCTGCAGACGAAGTAAAAGGTAAGATTGTGTGAACAGAAAAGAAATTTTTATATGAGAGTAGGATCCCTCTTGTATATTTAGTACTCTTAATGAGACGGACCAAGTGATTTAAGGGTACGGAACCATCTTCCATACACACTTTTTCTATTCAGACGGACCAAGTGATTTAGAGAAGGTGCTGAGAGGATTTTACTTAGAGTAAAATGCTTGCTGTCCATAATGGTTGAGTGAAGACTGACTGAGGCGTAACAGCAATCTTGGTATAGATCTTAAAGATCTAGTCAAGGTGGATAAGTTTATTTTTCTAGCGGATTTTGTTGTGCTGAACATGGAGGAAGACAGTTTGGTGTCAATTCTTTTGGGCAGGCCATTTCTTGCAACCGGTAGGACACTCATTGATGTCCAACAAGGTAAACTAATTCTTCGATTTCAAGACGAGGAGGTAGGGTTTAATGTATATAATTTCATGAAATATCCTTCAAATGTTGGGAATTTTAATTTTATTGATGTTGTTTGCCCTATTGATACTTGTGTTAGGAATAATTTTA
>CAOJCR016292132.1:0-10073 GCA_948330485.1 Euphorbia neoarborescens
CCCAATGTGGTATCGAAGCAAATCTGAAGAAGATTAAAGCCATCCTCAGCATGAAACCTCCTCGGGATGTCAACGAAGTATAGAAACTCAATGGCCGTCTGAACGCCTTGGGAAGCTTCATCTCATTTTCGGCTAAGAGGTGTTTGTCCTTCTTTCGGGCTATAAAGAAGGACTATAATTTCTTATGGGATGAGGTATGTTAGAAGGCTTTTGAGGACATCAAGCTCCTTCTAGCCTCACCACCCATGCTTAGTCGACCAATGCCAGGCGAATCATTAATCATTTATTTGGCTGCCACAGAGGAGGCGGTAGGCATCGTGCTTATCCGAGAACAACAACAACAACAATACCCAGTGTATTACATCAACCATGTTTTAAAAGGGGAAGAGACAAGATATCCCAAGCTGGAAAAGTTGGCGCTCGCGCTTGTTACCATCTAAACCCGACTACGGCCATACTTCCAAGCATACCCAATGATAGTGCGTATAAGATATCCCTTGAAGAAAGTCTTGCAGCGACCAGAGCCTTCAGGGAGGATCTCATAATGGGCAGTTAAGCTGGAAGAATTTGACTTACAGTTCCAAGCCAGGCCCACTATCATGGCCCAGGTATTAGTTGACTTTGTCACTGAGTTTGCAGGACTGGAGGACCATCCCGCCCTCTAACCTGAAGAATGGATTGTGCAAACAAATAGGGCCTCCTCCTCCGAAGGTGAAGGAATCGGGATATGTATTAGAGGTCCCAATCAGATACGACTAAAATATACAGCTAAATTAGCTTTTCCAGCCACTAACAATGCAGTCGAGTATGAGGCAATGATCAAGGCGCTACAACTCACTAAGGAATTGGCACCAGATAGGGCACGCACACAATGTGATTCTCGGCTAGTGTCCAATCAGATTAACAAACACTTCCAAACCCGAGATGCTAGCATGGCAGAATACCTCAGGGCGGTGTGGGCTCTGTTGAGTGAGATAGAAAAGTGTGGCACAACTTTGGTGGTTAAACATATACCACGGGATCAAAATATAGAGGCAGATAGGATGGCAAAGACAGCAGCAGACCCCAATGAATGGTCTTTTCTTCAGTGTCCCATTAAAGTCCAACAACATCCCAGTCTGCAGACCCAACAAGCTCTGGAAATCTCTGCACCCCCCGCGGATTGGCGGGTGCCAATTATTCAGTTCCTACAGAACAAAATGACTCCTGAAGGGGGGGATTTAGTCGTAGCCCTGGCACGAAAAGCAAGTAGATACTTGCTGAAATAAGGACAGCTTTACAGACAGTCCTTTGCCCACCCCCTACTCAAGTGTGTGGACAGAGAAGAAGGCGCATACATCCTGAAAGAGATCCACGAGGGTATATGCGGATCTCACTAAGCCGCACAATCAATAATAAGAGAAGCCATATTGAACGGATTCTTTTGGGACACCATGGAAGCAGACGCTACACAGTACGTGGCGGGATGCCATAAATGCCAGGTCAATGCCCAAAAAACACACTTGCCGCCAGTAGGACAGATGGGTATCCTTACGGTTTATCCTTTCACCACATGGGGACATTATGGGCCCTCTACCGGAAGCCATCCGACAGCGTAAGTTTCTCCTGGTACCCATAGATCACTTCACAAAGTGAGTCGAAGCACAAGCAATCAGTACTATCACCCCTGAAATGATTATAGATTTTGTGTGGGACCAGATAGTCACAAGATTTGGCATACCTCGCAAAATCATAACAGATAACGGGACCCAATTTGCATCGTCAAAATTTAGAGATTTCTGCTCCAATCTCCATATCCAACAACATTTCACCTCGATTGCCCATCCACAGTCAAATGGTCTCACTGAGGTAACCAACCAAACTTTAGGGACAGGTCTCAAAAAGCGGTTGACATCTCAGAAAACAACTTGGGCAGATGAACTCAACAATGTTTTATGGGCGTATCGCACCACTCCTACTACAACAACGGGAGAAACACAGTTTGCCTTAACATATGGGGTAGAAGCGGTCATCCTTGTAGACATTGGAGCACCTAGTGACCGGGTAGCATTCTTTACAGAAGAAGAGAACAACATCAACCTCCGCCACCACCTAGATTCCATAGAAGAAAGGCGGGACAGAGCTTACATCCTTATGGCGGTAAACAAATCTAAGGTAACACGTTTCCATGACAGGAAAATCGGAAGTATAACTCTTCAAACAGGTGACTTGGTATTGCGAGACACCCAGGCGACATAAGCCCCCGAAGGAAAAGGAAAATTGGTCGTCAATTGAGAGGGTCCATGCTGGGTCAAACAGGTAGTAGCACCTGCCATAGTATGCTTGGAGCGGATGGATGGCAAGGAACTTCCCAGGACTTGGAATGTCAGAACCCTACAGTTGTACATCCCTCCGCCCCCCTCCCCTCCCTCCCCTTCCACATGTAAGTTACACCTTGTGAGTATAACATATCTTACTTAATTGACTTACATTTTTACAACAGTTATGAGGAGGCTGATCTGTCACCCCTCACTGACTTTGTCAACATAAGGAGGCGATTGACCTGCTCACCCTCGTTGATCAATCTTTATCAGTCATAAGGGGGCTGATCGGTCACCCCTCACTGACCTTATCAACAGTCATAAGGCGGCTGATCCGTCACTCCTCATTGACTTTATCAACATCAAGAGGTGATTGACCTGCTCTCCCTCGCTGATCAATCTTTGTCAAGTCATGAGGCGGATGATCTGTCACCCCTCACTGACCTTATCAACAGTCATGAGGCAGTTGATCTGTCACCCCTCACTGACTTTATCAACATAAGGAGGTGATTGACCTACTCTCCCTCGCTGATCAATCTTTGTCAAGTCATGAGGCGGCTGATCCGTCACCCCTCATTAACCTTATCAATAGTCATGAGGCGGCTGATCTGTTACCCCTCACTGACTTTATCAACATCAGGAGGCGATTGACCTACTCTTCCTTGCTGATAAATCTTTGTTAGTCATGAAGCGGCTGATCCGTCACCCCTCACTGACCTTATCAACAGTCATGAGGCAGCTGATCCGTCACCCCTCACTGACTTTATCAATATCAGGAGGCGATTGACTTGTTCTCCCTCACTAATCAAACAACACTATCCGTCAGATAACTCTACTTCACCTATTCTAAGGTACGCATACAATACAATGCCTTAAAAACACAAAGCTTAAGATGTTGGCAGACAAAAAAAGGAAGGGGGGGCAATAATATAATCAACACAACCAATGCAATTCAACAAAAGAATCTCTTATTTTGTTATCAATATAGATGGATACAAGCTAATGCATCATAAATTCCGCCTGAAGACTTATACACATACATAACAAAAAAAAGAAGAAGAAGAGAGCTACAGCACTACAGAAGGATTGTCTTCCCTCATGGGTGAATCCTTCTCTGCCATTTCCGGGTTATCCACCAACCATTTGTCCACCCGTTCCTGGTAAGCTGCCTAGTCCGTGGCAAGCATGGTGGGGAATGGGAATTTCACCTGATCCACCACTACTAGATCACTTTGCTTACGAGAGACGTCTATATATTTTTGAGCAAAAACGTAAGCTATGTCACAGTACTTACTTGCCAAAGAATGGCGTATTTGCTCCCTCTCATTTTCCCAGGCAGCCCGGGCAGCTTGTAGCTCGTCATTTTCCTTAGCCATCTCATCTATTCACGCTTGATGACTTAATAGCTCGCTCTGAAGTAAGGCCACCTCATCTATCACCGCTTTCAGCTCGGTGCCTAGGCGGGACTCCATCTTCTTTTTCTCCCCCCACCACGAACTCTAGCTCTATCTGCTTCTCTTATAGCCGTACTTCGAGGCTCATAAAACGGGGTGAATTACTGCAAAAGTGACTAGAAACTTGAGATAACTGCTCAAGAGCTTCATCTCGCACGACGATGGCAGCATCGGCTCGAGATCTTTCTAGTGCCAGATCCAACTCACGTTGTTGACGAGCCTCAGACAACTCCGACCTCAGCTTAGCCACCTCTTCATCAAGAAGCTTAGCACGGTGAAAGTCCTCCAGCCCGTGTACACCCACGCACATCAACTTGTTCAACCCCTAGTCAAGTCCAACCACGCTTAATAAAGAATAAATAGCCGACGCTGGAAGAAAACAGAAGCAAAAGGAAAGGAAGATACCTGGAGCACGAAACTGTCGCCATGCCGAATCCAGGCCTCATCCTTATCATGAGAATTATTGGAGGAATCCTCCCTTAACAGGCAGGTCATTATCTCCTCTCGCGCCCCATGGTCATTCCAATAGCCTTTAGATAGATGACCCAGAGTCCGAATTTGGCATCCGCAACCGGGGGGTTAGGCATGCCGCTTGCGCCCTATTTTCCCAAAAAGTTGGCATACTTAGAAGGTAGGGTAGGACACGTCACATCCTGAACCATCAACATATCAAGCTTAAACTGCTATTAACATAAACTTCTACGAAAGGATGGCAAAAAGATACCTGATCTGGGCATGATTTCTTAACCGGATTGACCAGCACATCTTCTTCCGCCTCGGATGATGCTGATTGATTGGCCTCCTCTAATCGCCTACGACACCTCTCCTCATCAACAGTGTGATGTCCCCTCGACCTCCTGTATAAAGCTGCACAAATCAAATAAAAACAATTAATATACCAATAACCCGAGAAGGCGCGATAAATAAATTGGCATAGCAAGACCTGCGGCCACATTCAGACAGATAACCTCCACCCCTCTGCTCTCACCAGCGGAAGCCAGGCCGAAAATGCATTAACAGCCTCTTATAGGGGCCATTGCCCTAAGGGAACCTTCCCATTTAGGAAGAACAAATTATGCCCCTCCAGAGTAAGGGAGCAGGGCGCATCCACTTTGGTCGGAACCCCCTCGCGCCACACCCGAAAGAATGGGGGCATGCCTTCTTGTTCTTTGATAAAGAAGAACCTCTCTTTCCACTTTTTAATGTTTGACATCTTATCAGAAAAGTGAACAAAGCCGATCTTCTCATAAAAGGTAAAGTGACCATGCATCCCCCGTAAAGAGCAATACTGACTGAATAACCTAATTGTCAAAGCTCCTCCCAAACCCTCCACAAGATGAGGCATCGTGACCATGTCTCCTATAGAATTAGGATGGAACTGCGCTATAGGTAACCCATACTCAGACAACAATTCCACCAGAGGCTCCAGCCACGGGTAGCAGAACCCCATCAAACACTGGTCATAGTATACTGTAAAATACCCTAGGGAAGGGTCAGTTTCCCTGGCCCCCTTTACAGGCATTTCATACTGCACTTTCTCCAGCCATGCTAACTTTTCTAGTTTCGAGAACCACCGAGAGGGATCCTCACACCCGATAGTGCCCACGTAGGCAACCCCTGACATACCGGTCCCCACTGTTTCATTGCCTGACTTACCTTGGTCGATGCGGTTCTTCATCTTCACAAATAATGAATAGAGAAAGGATAGCAGCAGCGGTAGCGTATCAGCAAAATAAAAGGCAATAAAGGGTTTTAGGTAAGAAATGGCCTCCTATTTATAGATGGACGCTAACGAGCCCTAAATTCAAAATTCGAACCCAAGGATCCTTGGGTCATGATTCCAAAGGCTCATCCTCTTGCCATTATTACATTCTCTAATGCATGCTGCCGATTCCTCGAAACCCAGCAACCATCATTAATGGCGAGTACAGCTGTCCTATATCAATAGGTCGAATCCAACAGTCGCTGCAGGAAAAATGGCAATATAAAGTTTTGCAAAAACCTAAAAGGATTTCGACTGAAAAAGGGGGGTACTCTTGGTAACCCTAGAAACCTCATTTCTCTCTCCTACATCATCCAAATGCCTATAAAAGTGGTAGGTGACCTCCCGCCCGAAGAAAGAAACAGGGCATTTAATGCCACAATTAATGCATTATGGGCTCAGCCCCATTTGATAAGACAGCAAGGACGAAAGGGGAGTTAGGCAGAATGCCCAGCCATCAACCTGACAAAAATCAATCAAGAGTTGGTGACACCTACTTTCCATCATCAAAAAGGCTACACCAAATGGCCCAGTCAGAATATGACACGCAGAGAGCTACTCGTATATGATCAATAAAGCACACCAACAGAGGGGCATCTGGTATCATTCTCTCTCACACTGAGAAAACTTATTACTTTCTCTCTAAGTCACTAACTTAAGCATCGGAGGGGATCCACTGGAGCCACCCCTCTCCGGTTGAGGTCCTTATTTTACAAGTCACCGGAAACAGCCATAACGAATAACTTCCTCACCAACGATGAGCATTTCTCAAACTTGTTATCACTACAGAACGAACTAGTACACTTGCTAGTGAACCTTTTAAGGCGAACACCCATTATTGGTAACCCTAAATCATACAGCATGATGGAGGAAGAGCAATTGAGTAATCGGTATATAGGTTTCAATTTGGAGGATGAAGATGAATGTCTCTTGATTCAGGCAATAGGATTCAAACTGAGATGCAACTTAATTTTCAATGGGTTATAATTGGTCATTTCATTACTGATAGGAACATTAATTTCACAATAATGAAAATCACTTTGGCAACATTAGGGAGGCCAATCAAAGGAATTTTTTTTTTTGCAAAACATTGAGATTGAATCTATTTCAGTTCTAGTTTTATACGAAGAAGATTATAAAAAAACTTACAGATGATGGCCCCGAACATTCTATTAGAAACTGTTAGTGATGAAAATACTGGGTGAAAATAATCAACTATTGAAGCTTTGACTAAAACATGTTGATTTCTGGATACAAGCTCATGATGTTCCATATGGATGCTTTACTAAGCAGGTGGCAAAAATGATAGGTAACGAAATTAGAGTGTTTATTAAGGCTAATGAAAGAAATTTTGAGTCAATAGGGAGATATTTCTTACGAATCCGAGTGTCCATAGATATAACACAATCGTTGAGGAGAAAATTAAAAATATTAAAGGGAGGAAGCGAGTTACATCACTTTTTGATATGAATGAATGATGCAGTTTTGTGGTCTATGTGGTATTATTGGAATACTGACAGACAGTGCAATTTACTTCACCCTAGATAAACTATTAGATTTGAAGCAAATTTGATATTTCATCTTATTGATTCAAGTAAGTATTACATGTATTTATTGTAGCTCAAGTAAGCAGCTAACTAACAAATGGAAAAATAACTGCTATTTAACTAACTCAACAGTTTTACTAATTCTTTAACAGTCTTGTGCCTAATCTCTATATTTCACACGCCCCCCTCAAGATGGACTGGTGGTAACTTGTCCCATCTTGACAAGATTACGTAATATCTGACTGTGACTTAAGGATTTAGTCAGTAAATCTGCAACTTGCATTTTTGTTGAGACATACTGAACTTGAACAAATCCTGAAGTTACATTCTCCCAAACCAGATGAACATCTATTGCCACATGTTTGATCTTCTCGTGAAATACTGGGTTATTTGCGACTACTATAGCGGATTTGCTGTCACTGAAAACTATAATGGGAAGTTTTATAGGAACATCAAAATCTGCCATCAAATAGCTTATCCATCTTAATTCACACACTGTTGCGGCCATGCTTCTATACTCTGATTCGGTTGAAGATCTGCTTACTGCCATTTGCTTCTTGGTTTTCCAAGATACCATCGAATTACCAACAAAAATGCAGTAACCGAATAAATATCTTCTCGTAAGCTTGCACTTTCCCCCATCAGCATCATAATAAGCATGTAGATTCTGCAAGTCTGAATTACTAGGAAAGAGCAGAGCATAATGCTGAATACCTTTAAGATACCTTAAAACCTGTAAGGCAGCTTGCATATGATGGTGACATGGTTTTTGCATAAACTGACTTAGTTGATTTGTTGCAAAAGCTATATCGGGTTTAGAAAATCCCAAATACAACAATCTACCAACCAACCTTCTGTAAACCGCTAGATCCTTAAGTTCTTTTCCATTTTCACTTAAATCCACCCTGAAATCATGGGACTGGATGCGGCCTTTGCATTTTGAAATTTGATATCAAGTAAAAGATCATTAACATATTTGCTCTAACTAAGCAAAATCCCTTTATCTAATCTTGCCACTTGTACTTCTAAAAAATACTTCACCTGGCCGAGATCCTTAATGGTGAACAACTTATGGAGGTATTCTTTTATGGAATCAATTTTGTCATCGTCTGATCCCATAATTAGAATATCATCCACGTAGATCAGTAAATATGGAGAATAATCTGTATGTGTATCAAAAAATAAGCAATGATCATTTTGGGACTGAGTAAACCCAAATGACACAAGAAGTTAATTCCTTGTTCCATTTCCTGCTTGCTTGCTTCAATCCATACAAGGACTTTATCAGCTTACATCCATATCCAGCTGGAACTTTGTCATATCCCATTGGTGGTTCCAAGTAAATTTCTTCATCTAACCTTCCATGGAGATAAGCATTATTTATGTCTATTTGCCGAATGTCCAACTTCTGGCTGCTCCTACTGCCAAAAATAATCTTACAGTTGCAATCCTTCCCACTGGACTGAAACTGTCTGAATAATCAACACCATATACTTGATTAAACCCCTTTTCCACAAGTCTAGCTTTGTATCTATCCACCTCACCGTTTACTTTGTACTTCACCCGATATACCCACTTGGTCTGTAATGTTGTCTTTCCTGGCAGAATTTGTTGAATTTCCCAGGTATTATTTGCTTCTAGTGCTGCTAATTCTGCACCCATATCTTGAACCCATTCAGGTGATTTCTTGGCCTGGTGATAATGAACTGGTTCCTTGACTTTAACAATTTCTGCTAGAAAAGTTGTATGTGCATTGGAGTATACTGCCTGTACTGTATTCATTGCCATTACATTATCAATAACAAAATCCTTCATCCAGATAGGCTGCCTTCTTTCTCTTCCATATTCTTTTTCAACTCGCCATTCTTCTGTTGATTCTTCTGGATCATCTGATTCTGGCCTTATCTTTAGTTCTCGATTCTTAACTGCATAAGGAAATTTTGACTTTTGAAAGACAACATCTCTAGAAATGATGATTGTGTTAGTTTCAAAATCAAAAAATTTGTATCCTTTCTTCCCTGTTGCATTACCAGCATACATACCAACTGAAGCTCTTGAACTGAACTTATCTGCATTAGGTTTGGTGTGTGTGTAATGATACTGGCATCAAAAAATATAGAAAGAGTTATAATCTGGTTCCTGATTATGTAAGATTCGAAAAGGAGTCTTCCATTCCAAAATTCTGGTTAGTAAGACATTAATAATTGTTGCTGCATGTAACATAGCTTCCCCCCAGAATTTATTTGTTAAATGTGACTGAAAAAGGAGAGATCGGGCAACATTCAGCAAGTGTCTATGTTTCCTCTCTACCACTCCATTTTGTTGAGGAGTGTAAATGCATGTGATTTGATGTATAATCCCTTCATTTCTGAATAATTCTTCACACTTTTCATTTATGAATTCAGTGTCATTGTCACTTCGAATTGCTTTTACTTCTTTGTTAAATTGTCTCTTAACCATCTTGATAAAAGTACTGATTGTAGCCAATGTTTGTGACTTATGATGCAGCAAAATGACTCAAGTATATCTACTATAGTCAAAAAATATCTAGCACCAGTAATTGAATGCTATTTGTAAGGGCCCCACAAATCAAGATGAAGAAGTTCAAAACATCCTTTAATAGTAATCATACTTCTATTAAAAGATAATCTGTGCTGTTTAGCAGCTGCACATACTAATAACAATCATGTTTGGCACATGGTGCATAGCATCATATGATGCATGACCAAGTCTCATATGCCATTTATTTGCTATATCAACATTTTCTATGCTAGTACACACAAAATTCTTTAGTTGATCTATGTTATCTGTAGAGGAAGAAGTTGGATCCAACATATACAAGCCATCTATTTTCCACCCAACTGCCTTTACACTCTTTGTTACTTAATCCTGTAAATAACAGTAGTGAGGATGAAAGATCACTTCATAATCTGTTTGCTCTAGTAGTTGTCCAACTGACAATAGATTATACTGAAAATTCAGGACCAATAATGCATCCTTAAGAACAAAA
>CAOJCR016298806.1:0-12786 GCA_948330485.1 Euphorbia neoarborescens
TGTATGAAGTTTAGAGTTATGTTTAATATTAAAGTAAAGTTGTAATACTAATTATTTGAATTGTTGATTATTAGTTGAATTATGTTATGGTGATATAAGTATTGATGAGTTTGACATATTAGTTTTTGATTGTTGAATGATTATAAAAGTTAGTATGCTATGTTATGATAGAAGTATGATATGTATATAGGTTAGTTGATGTTATGGAATTGGGTATTATGAATTTAGATAGTATAAGATTGTTTAGTTTCCTAGGAATAGTAAGGTATAGGATAGTCTTAAGATACACATGCGGTTTAAAAAGAAATTTTATTTTGGGTTCGGTTTACAAGGGAAGTTTTTGTTATATTGTATAGTTTATGTTTTGATTGAAAAAGGATTTGTGAAATGAAAAGTTCAAGTTGTGATTTTGAGATTTTGCAGTTATATTTGAAAAGAAAGATTTGTATACTGTATATGTGTATATAAGTATGTGAAAAATGATTTCTTATGTGATTTTGAGATTTGAATATATAAAGAATATGTTTGAAAATTTGAATATATGTTTTAAAACTTGGGATGGAAAGCTATGAATCAGGTGTTGGGTCTCGACACGATCATGCATTAAAGGTTTTTTGTATGTGTTAAGTCCATGAGTCAATTCATATTGCATCAGTTGAGTCATTGCATAATTGTTTGGTATGAGTATTGCGCATGGGTCGAGTTACACCAGATTCAAAGGCTGTAAGTTCCATGAATTTTTTGATATATATATACATGTAAGTATATTATTGATTTTGATATTGTGGCGATATATTTTTGAAAGAAGAATTTGGTAATATCGAGGTTTGATTTGATACTGTATTGTGTTGTGTTTGATATTGTTTTAAGGAATAATTTGTTATGGTTTTGTGATGATTTGAAAGTGATTACGAGGAATGATTTTAAATAATGGTTGAATTCTTGAAAGGAAATTTGTTTTGATAAGGATAATCGATTCCACCAAATAGTGGATGTTTGTTTTTCTTTTTAATACAGATATGAAAAGTTATTTCAGAACTTTTCGTATAAGTGTTTTGAGGTGATGAAAAGTTAAATTTTTAAGGATTTTGATTACAGGGCATGTGTAATCTCAAGTTAAGACTTAAGATCTATAGGAATATATTCAAATTGGGGATTTTGAGTTAAGTTTAGATTGATTCTTATATATTGAGTTTGGATAGGGAGTCATGGATTATAATTATAAGATTGTACATGATCAATAATGGATGTTTGAGGAAATAGTTGATTGATATTCGTGTTTATGAATTCTTTAGAGTTAGTGTCTTTGATTTTATATGGGAATCTTGGAGTTTGATTGCAAATCAAGAGGTAATAGTTGTATTAGTGGTTTGAGATTGCTAAGTTATGAATATGTTTTGATATTGAGTTATGGGTTTCTCGAGATGAAGGGATTTGAGTTATTGATTCCTAAGATTATTAAATATAAGTATGGAATTGAAAGTTAAATTATTTAAGAGTACAAGATCTTAAGGATAACTTTTGAAATTTCGAGGACCAAATTTCTTTAGGCGGTAGATTGTAACATCCCGACACAGGAGTTACAAGTTTATATCATATGGATGTTAATTTGGGTGTTTGAAACCGAGAATTAAGGGTTTAGATTGATTTTTGAATGGTTTCAGTTTGAAATTTATAAAATTTTAATGGAGGTTTGGATGTTGATTTTTAGTTTTAATGTTTTGATTGATATTTGGAGTTGATTTTATGGTTAATTAAGGTATTTTGGACTTGCGTGAGGTTATCCCGGGTTCTAGTTAAGGTTAGAATCGAGTTTGAATCGATTTGGAAGTGAAATAAAGTTATCAGCATAGCAGCACGGTGTGCTGAGGAGGCTGGCACGACGTGCTGATGGGTTTGAAGGTTTATTCTATTTTTGTTTCATCAACACGACGTGCTAGCTTGTGGCATGGAGTGTTGATCTGCCTGGCACGGCGTGCTGTGCTAGCACGCCGGCGTGCCAGGCTGCTGTCTCGCAAAAAACTGATTTTTGTTAATGGCACGACGTGATGGGGCTTATGGCATGGCGTGCTGGCCAAATTTTCTAAAATTCTTCTAGATTTTTCAAGAGTTTCACGAGATATTTTTATTTTATTATAAAAGGTGTTTTATTTGGATTGAAGGGAGTTCAAGGTATGTCTCCCTCTTCCTTCCTTTTCTCCTCTTCACTTTCTTCTTGAGTTTTCTCTTAATTCCTTCTCTTTTCATTGAATATTTGTTTGCCAAATCGTAAAAACCATGAGATTTTGAGTTGGGAATCGTCATGAATGAGGATTGGGAAGCTGTGATGGTCATTTGATATAAGTTTGAGATTCAATTTGGGCTCCTTGAGTGTTCTTTGATTTTCTCTTGAATAGTAAGTGAATATTTATACTTTTCTTTGATTTTTTTTTGTTTTAAGTTTGTTAAGCTTTGTTTTTTATTTTGATTTTGATTTAAGTTAAGAGTTGAATAATATTTGTATTGGTTTTGATTATGAAAAACCAAGTTGGATTATAGTTTTGTTGATTATGGAACTGCATTTTGTTTTAAGTTGAGTTTTGCTTTATATTTTGAGTTTTGTTTTGTTGATGATTTTGATTATGTTTTGATATAAGCCTTGATGTATGGAATTTATTTTGAATTGTGAATTGAGTTTGGATTATGAATCGAGTATGGAGTTTGTTTCGTAAAGTTATGATAATTAAAAACCAATGTTAGTTAATAGATTTTGATATTAGTTTTTATATTAAGATAATTGATTTTTGGATTATAGTTTATTAAGTATGAACTTGGTGGTTGTTTTGGAATTGAGTTTTTGGATATTGATATTGATTTTGAATTATTGAATCGAATTGAGAATATGTTTTAGGTATGTTGAATTTTGATAAAGAATAGGTTTGAAAATGTATTTATAATTTTGGAAATAGATATTGGATTGTTTAGAGAAACATCCATCTAGACGGGTCCGGGTTGGTGATTTGATTATTTTTAAAAGACCCTTTCTATTTAGAGAAAAGCCCTAAGTGCACTCGGCCAAAGTCCTATCATTGCATGGCAGGGTAGAGTTATGTAAGTCCATGCGTTGATAGGTGGGCGTTAGAGATCTCGATCGTCTCGGTTCTGGGCAGCCATGTGAGTGCTCAAGACCCTACGAGACTAATATATTTGATTTGGATTTTAATTGATTATTTGGAGGACGAGTCTAGGATGGATGAAACTATTATGATTTTTATTGATCTTTTGGTTGGTTTATTAAGGTTATATGATTAATTCTAAGAATTTGTTATGTTGTTATTGAAATGTTTTTACCAAGCTTAATATTACGAATTTCGGTTTTGAGTTTATATAAGTTATAGTATGATTCTTAATTTAGATTTATTATGTTTTTCTTTTAAAGGTTTTTGTTAGATGGTTTTGGCTAAGTTGGAATAATTTTACTTGAGTTGAAAATTCACTTACTGAGACAATTGTCACACGTTTTTAAGTGTTTTTAAATGTTTTCAGGATAGGAGCCTGAGATTATCTGGAAGTGAGTCGTTTCGGAGGCTTGGTCGGTGCCACATGAAGTTGTCGATTGTTCATGAGTTTAAAGTCTTTGGATTTGTGTCAAATATTTGTTGGTAATTGAATTTTGGATGTAATTTGATTAAAGTATATTTTGTTTTTAAAGGAATTCTTGTTGGATTGTGAATCCAACTAGGTTGTTTTATTTGTTTTAAAGTGGTTTTCAAATGTTTTGTGAGAATTTACTTCAACATAGCAAGTTGTTGGAGAGAACTCCCACGCGTAACACCCTACCCTGTGCATTTTTGGGTCGGGGTGTTGCACATTAAATGTTACCTCTTCATTCTGCAACCTTAAAATTAGTTTACCTTCCTGTACATTGATCAAAGTACGTGTGGTAGTAAGGAATGGTCATCCAAGAAGAATTGGGATAGCATTATCCCCTCTATATCTAAAACCATCGAGTCCGCGGGAAAAATAAATTTATCTACCTTGACAATCATGTCCTCCACAACACCATAAGGTCTTGTAATCAATCTATCTGCTAGCTACAATATCATATTGGTGGGCTTCGGATCTCCTAACCCAAGCTTCTGAAATATGGAGAGGGACATCAAGTTTATGCTAGCTTCTAAATTGCATAGAGCATTTGAAATTTTCAGATTCCTTATTTGACATGGGATCATGAAACTACCCCTATCTTTCAACTTTGGCAGATGCTTGTTGCTAATTATTACAGAGCACTCCTCTGTTACTGCCACCACCGCATTACCTCCTAGCTTTCTCTTACCTGTAAGAAATTCCTTGAAAAATTTTGCATATGTTGGGATTTAATGTGAAGCTTCTACCAAAGGTAAATTAATCTCTAACTTCTTAAATATCTCAACAAACTTAGATTACTTTTGATCTAGTTTATCTTTTTTAACCCTTTCTGGAAAGGACAATTAGGGAGTGTAAGGCCTAACTAGATCAGAAGCATTCTTATTTTTATCATTAACAAAATTAGGAGAAATTTTAGAATTTTCAAAATTTGAGATGGGGTTGCTTACCTCTCCCGACTCACTACTTATTAGAGATGGAGATTGACCCTTTGCCTCAGAAAGTAACGTCTCCACCTGTTTTCCACTTCTCAACATAATTACTTGGGCTGTCTCCCTTTGGTTTCTCTTGAGGTTCTGTTTGGTAGTACTGGGGAGACTGCTAAAAGACCTCTCTTGCCTTTCTCTATTTAATTGAGCCACCTGATTACCCAAATCTCTATAGTAGGACTCGTTATCATCAAGTCTTGCTGAGTTCTCCATAAGTTTAGCTGAAATGTCTTTTAATAAAGTCATAACAACATCATCTTGCTTTAGAGGGGGAGCCGGCAACTATAGAGGTTGGTTATATTGTAGCATTGGGCCTTACCTAACCCCTTATTCTAGTGCTCATTGAAAAACTCAGAAGAGGATTTCAACACATTTAGATTATTCCCATATGAAAAGTTTAGGTGTCGAAACCTTCTCCCATATAGTTGCTATTATTATTATAAGAGTTATAAGCATCATTATAGGAGTTAGAGTTATTATACCTGTGGTTTCCTCCTACATAGCTTACCTCTTCAGAAATTTAGGCAAACGTACTACCCACTTCATAAGCTTGACTTGGATGGTCTCCTCCACACGTGACACAATCACCGATTAAGGTACCCTATTCATATTTAGTCTTGCCATCACCATGTCTAGCTTCTTATTTATCGCGTCTGTGGTTAATAAATTTTAACCAACTTCCACTGTATGGATGATTCTCCTATGTGTTTTGGCTTGCCATAACGTACTTTGCCTAGCAAATTATTCGAACATCTCCTCCACTTCTCATGGAATCTTTTTAAAGATGTCCCCGCCTACAAAAGAATCTACAATAGCATGATTATCAGGTGTTATATTGTAATAAAATGTACTTACTTTACTCCAATGAGGTATGTCATAGTGAGGACAATTCCAAAACAATCTTTAAAATCTCTGCCAAGCCTTGAACATTATCTCAGTTTTAAATTGGCAAAATACCGAAATCTCAATTTTAAATTGACGGTCTATGAAGGTAGGAAGTAGTATGCTATGAACTGCTCTTCCATCTGGTCCAATGATGTAACTGAACCAGGCTGTAAATATCTATACCTTTCACTGGCTCCTCCAGTCAATATAAAGGGGAAAAGCTTCAACCAAATCACATATTGTGGCACCCCATTCAGCTTTACGATATCTGTAACCATTAAAAATCTTTCTACAAATTCATTGGGGTTTTCAGAAATACCTCTGCTAAACAACCCGTTGGTCTGCACCAACTGAATCATGTTAGTCTATAACTCAAAATTGTTTGTTGTGACCAGCGGCAGTATTACATCAGCTCTGTTCCGTGGTCTGTGGGGAGCCATGAAATCTGACATCTTTGTTTCATCACGATTGCCATTCCCATGACGATGCTCTTAGTCCTGAAGTTTAGCCTCCATTCATTATCTTAATTCGGCTTCCCGTGCATCCCTTTTAGCTCGTTTGACTCCAAATTCCTCTCTTCCCTGTTTAGTATTTCAACTTTAGCCCTCAAATTCACCTCTTCCATAGCTACGACTAGATTTATATGCATGCTTCGATTCCTGTTATAAGTACGTTCAATTTTTGGATCGAAGAACAATGGATTAGAGTAACAAGTGTGCATAAACCAAAACAAACCAAATGAACAAAAATTAAAAGAAACTAAAATAACAACTTAAACTAAGCACATAAGTACAATGCTTAAATCAAATAGAAGACTGTTGGTTTGGTGTTGCAGGAAAATTACTTCCCCAGCAACGGTGCCAAAAACTTGATAGGCATTTGATAGTGGTTAGAAACTACCACTAAACCGCTCAACTAGGACATTATACCTATCGTTGTCAAGTAATAAATCCTGGTTAACTGTAGGTATCGATCCCATAGGAAACTAAACAAAGTTTAAGTGGTCTTTTTACTATCTTAATTTAAACAGACATTAATTAATCTTTCGAGGTTGTTTACCTGAATTTTGAATAATTAATATGGATGGCACTTAAGCAGAAATTCAATCAGTCACAAAAGACTCAACTGTAAACCCTAATTCAAGAAAATCTGAATGCAACAATAGCATATCTACATATCTTGGTTATTCCTAAGTTTGGTATTCCTTTTGCCGAGGCCAACTAGTTCTAGAGGTCCAAAAATTTTTGACTCGTAAATTTCATGGAGTTGTCAGCTCCAATGATTTCTTAGGGTTTATTCTTGGTATAGCCACTTATATGTTCCTACCTAATCGAAACAGATCTCACGAGGCAAAAATGGCAAACAAACAGGCAAGCAGTAGAAACTCACAATAAAAAATCTAAGGCAAAGAAACTGACTCTTACAAAAGCGAAGGTTGGTGAAGAATCAAACCAATTAACAATCAAAGTAAGTAAGAAAACTTATTTCCTTTAACCGAAAACCAGATTCAAAGGTCGACTTGCACAAAGATAAATGCTATAGAAAACATAATCCGAAGAAAGTCAATAACAGTAAACACAAATCCTCAATCAAAAATAAATTCCCTTGCAAAACCTCTCTTCGAGTTATACACTCTAGCAAGAGTTTGAAGTCATCAAAAGATACTAAAAAGTAAAACTAAAGTGATTAAATAGTCCTGTTGAAAGATAAAATAAAAGCTAAAAACGATTCTAAAAAATATCCATAAATCACCGTGTTATAACCCAACACATCGAGTTTTAATATTCCATCGCAAAAAAACATGTCGAGTTACATCAACTCGCCAGCGTGTTCAGTACTACCAAACCAAGCCTTTCTCCAAAAAAAAATCTGATCCTTCCTCACCAAACAAGCAAGCAGTAGAAACTCATAATAAAAAATTTGCGAACTTTAGGCTATTTTTCTCTTTACCATGCTACATGCTATGTTCTGGCTCATATAGTCTGATCCTTCCTTACCTTTATAACTTTGTTTGATAATAACTTTCTCATCCAAACTCTGATTCTTGTGATATTAGATCTGTTAAAAAGCTTAAAACATGATATCGAATCTCCAATCAATGTCCCTTCTAAAATTCAGCTTCCAACTCTATCAAATGTGGCTCCAAAGATCTGATTCATTGTATAAACCATCATTAGACTTTAACCCTATTTCTAATTTCCTTTATCTTGGATTCGAATCCCCTGCACTTTTTAGCTAAAGAAATTGGTTAAGATATACACGTCCATAGTTTTAATGACCTCAGACGAAAGAAAGATCAAACTAAACATAAAATAACCAAATAATACATATAGAAACCAAATGCAACCAAAAATAAAAAAATGCATTGAATGAAACTTAAAGAAGCCAGAAATCAGTTAAATTTCCCATCATTAGGATTCTATAATTTTTATAATATAAGGTCTAAACCGACCATATCATATGGCAGGCTGAGTTTGGATAAATAATCACAGATAACAAAGTCCTACATAAGAATGCATTCTCAAAATGCACGAGTTCGATATATATAGCCGGTCGAGTCTAGGTAAATGATCAAGAATAATGAATCCCTATATGTGATAATTTCTCAAAAGATGTGAGTTTGATTCACAAGGCAGACCAGGTTTGGGTAAATAATAACATATAATAAAGCCCTACATGAGAATGCATTAACAAAATCCATGAGCCCGATCAAAATGGCATACTGAGTCTGGGTAAAGGATTATGGATAACAAAGCCCTACATGTGATAAGTTCTCAAAATACACGAGTTCAGTTCATATGGAAAGATAAGTCTTGGTAAATAATCATAGAAAACAAAGCCTTATGTGAGAATGTGTTCTAAAAATGCATGTATTTGATCTACATGGCAGGTCAGTTCTAGCTACATGATCACAGATAATGAAGCCCTATATATGGTAAGGTCTCGAAAGACACGAGTTTAAATTACATGGCAGGCCGAGTCAAGATAAATAATCACAGATAATGAATCCCTACATAAGAATGCATTCTCAAAATGCATGAGTCCAATTTATATGGCAGGCCGAGTCTAGGAAAGGATCACAGACAATGAATCTCTATATGTGGTAAGTTCTCAAAACACACAAGTTTGGTTCACAGAGCAGGCCAGTTCTGGATAAATGATTATAGATAATAAAGCCCTACGTGAGAACACATTCTCGGAATTTATGAGTCTAGTTTATATGGCAGGCTGGGTCTGTATTCACAGATAATAAAGTCCTACATATTGCATGATCTCTTTTTATATTAGTTTTAGCCTCATGCTTTCATCATTAAATCAAAGGGCAAAAATTTTTGTTTTCATAAATCTGATTAAATGATAAAAGCATGACATTACAATGCTTCACCAATAGCATTATAGACCAAGGCTTGGGGAATAAGATTCTTAAATGTATCACTCAAATTTTTGTCATTAGTCGAGGGACAAAAATATTTGTTTCCATAAATCCGATAAATGACAAAAATATAGCTTTCAACATATTCGGGTATGTTATAGGCAGATGTAAGGAATACAAGGGTCTTAAATACACAGTCCACATTTTTATCATCAATCGATAGGAAAATTTTTGGTTTCCAAAATATTTGATTGAGCAGTAAAAATTGTAATAGTACAAGAGTTAGCCTATTGGTATGCGATTTGAGGGAATTTTAAATAAAATGCTTGAACTATGGGTACGCGATTTGAGGGAATTTAAATAAAATGCTTTAACAATATATTTTGTGTATTGTTTGTGCTAGCTGGTTCTCGTGTTTGTTTTAGAAAAGATTTTAAGTCCAAAAGACTGATGCTATTGGTCCCTAGTAAAATCTGCCTTGAGATCATGCTGGTTCAGATTTTGGCAACTTCTGAAGATTTTTCTAGAAGCATATTCACATACCGACTAAGTATAAAACCCATGAGATTTATTTTGAACTCAATCAAGAAATTCCCAATGGATACATGCTTCGTGGCTCTACTAAAAGGTAAGTATTCCTACACTTATAATTGTGTTCCTGTATTCAGATAATGAACACAGTCACACAATGGGGCACTGTGAGAATGAGATTTTTCTCGAGTCTATGATGCATCAGCTAAATACTAACCTACTATTCAAAGGGTATATTTATCTATTTTGACCAGATGGGAAATCTAAGGTTCAAGAAATCCGATAAAAGATCTCCAAAATTCGAGTCAAATAAAGAAAAATAAGAAAATTAAGGAAAGGTTAAAACTCAATGCTCGGGATATATATTTGTTGGCACGATTATAAATCAATTTCGTATGGATATGGTAATAATCAATCACGCATGAGAAAGCCCTTAATTAGTATGTAAGTGGCTATAGACGTCTACCTATACCTATAGATGCACGACTATAATTAACAGATAGAATCAAAATTTAATTCTGATTAAAACACGAAATGGGAAGAAAATATCATAATCTAATTAGAAGTCTTTCAGAGGGTATAAAATCTTAACCCAAATCCCTAAAGAGGTGGATGCAATTGAAAATTCTTGGTTGAGAGAAAAAAAAAAGAAAAAAAGGAAGGAAAAATTTAGAGAATTAGAGGGAAAAAATAAGAGTGGGATTGTGTAACAAATTCTGAAAGGAAAAACAAATTCTGGGAAGAAACTAAAAAAAAAAACTGTAAGCTTCGAGCTCAGATTTTGGTGATCGTGATGGATCCTCTTGATCAGATTTCTTTAACTTGCAAACTAGTGGATTACACTACAACCTAGGTAATCCTTGGACTTAGTAAATCCTCTTATTTGTATCTTACTTGAACATTGCATATTGATGTGACTTTTGTTGTAGTTTGTTGTTTCATTTGTTTTTCTATGTTTTCTGTTCTGTTTGTGAATATTAAAGCCGTATGGCTATGATTAAATTCGGATGGATATAAACTATAACCATATGGTTATATTTCATAACCGAGCTATAGGTTGAAAGAAGTTGTGTAGTGTTAATATTTTCGATTTAAACATCTAATATTTCAATATAAGGTAGTATGACTATAGGAATATCCATCCAGATCTAGATTATAGCTGTAGACTTTTATATTAATCCAATAGATTAGATTTAATTTGGATTAGCCATTCTAATTTATAACGCATAAATAGAAAATCATATTTGTCGATATCCAATCGTTTGTAATTTATTCTCACACAATTTTACTTAATTCGAAGACCAGAAAATCATATTGCATACATATGTGCAAATAAGGATAACCGTAAGGATATAGAATACTAGAGCATTCAAGTTTATAGTCGAACAATTATTCCCTTTGAATAGAATGTTCTATTTTGATTTGTAAACATATATAGACCTTCATATAATTTTGTTGGTACATTTGCAAACTAGAAAACCACACCAAGAAGTTGGGTTTAGGGTTGCTAAAATAGTCCACTGAAGGAAACCCTGTGTTTCTTGATACCAGACCTACATTTTTATGTAGTGTATGTAATACGTACTAACTTAAGTTTTATTAAAAAGAGAAAACCTTATATGGCATATTTTATCCTATTTGAAAGTACCAAAATAACTTATTTTTGAAATGTCATGTTTATAGGTGATTCAATGTTTCTGTTTTGTAGGATTGTAGTTACATCATATGACGTGACATCGTTTTATTTAGACATGTTTATTAATTGTCATTACATATAGACATTCGTGTAAATTAGGATATTGTACCCCTCTCCCCTTTTAATCAATTGTATCCTTGCAGATAGATTGATGTGAAACGGTTGTAAACTGTGTTTATTTATTTATTTGCTTTCTAAATTCAGGAGCAGTCACTAAAGAATAAGAAAACAAAGTAGGGCCTTTATGCCATTGTAAATATGTTTATTTATTTTATTCACGAAGGTAATGTTAAAGGAAAAGGATCAATAAGTTCTCATTTGTACCCAAATCTTTGGTAAACAGTGTTGGATTCCTACTTAGGTTTTATGCTACACCATGATTTAATTCCCAGTGGAGCTTGGAAACATGTGGCGACTCTAACCATTATTTTAAGAGATTCGTGTTTCACTCTCTTAAATATTATTTTTACTTAAAAAAATTTCAACAAACAATGTTTTATAAAAACCCCTAAGCCCATGCTCACGCACTTTTAGGTTGTCTGCTCATAACGAGCTCGTGTACAAATTGACACGGTGTGTCAGCCATTTACAAATACTCCTCTTTTTAGTAGAATGGTGACACAATCTCATGTCATCATTGACACAACATGTCACCCTACTTGTGCTACCTCCTTTTATGCTAGTGGGTGACACGAGCCAGTGTCAAAATGGACAAGGTGTGTCACCCTTAAAAAAATTTCCTTCTTTTTTTTGAAAGTGAAATTTAAACTTGGGTTTTGCCCATTCATTTCTTTTCCTTAACTCAAAAAATCCATTTATTCTCTTTAGGGATTCTCACCCTTGTAAAAACATATGTAAAAACACAAAAACACACCACAAACAAAACGCAGTAAAAAATATATAATTTAAACGGGATTAATGAAAATAAAAAAAATTGCACAGAACATATAGAGTACCATATGCTATGTTTATAGTCAAAACATCTCGACTTTTATAGACTATTCACACATCCTAGAGATGCAATACTTACTTCTCCCCATACCTGACTCCATGAATATAGGACTTCAATCAGTGCCCATTTAATTTTTAGAGTCCTTCTGGTGTCTCAATGTCCACCATTCCAAAAGAGTATACCTTCTGCGCTTGAAACGAACCAGTCCAACAACTTTCCAGTTTGCTCGAGAAGAATTTCAATCTTTAGTTAAACAATAACTTTGAATCCCCTAGATTAAACCCCTTTTCCACTATATGTTGATCATGCTATCACTTCGTTTTCCCCTTGCATATTTTTTTCATTTTCATAAGAGCTGAGATGAATTACATCTAACTTGTTGAGTTACCGAAGTTGAAGCTCACCCGCATCCTAGATATCAAAATTTAGAAAATGTAATTCCCAATATGCTTTATGTGCTAATTCTACAGGCAAATGACATGCTTTTTCGAATACTTAATGGTAGTGTGACATCCTTAGAGGTGTTTTATAGGCAGTCCTACAGGCCCACATTTCATCATCTAATTTTAGACTCCAATCTTTCCTTGATGCACTAACCGTCTTTTCGAGGATTTTCATTAGCTCCTTATTTGATAACTCAACTTGCCCACTAGTTTGAGAATGATAGTGTTAGATATCAAATATATATCGCATATAAAATAAAAGAAAATTTAATACACACACACACAGATATATA
>CAOJCR016298923.1:0-14877 GCA_948330485.1 Euphorbia neoarborescens
ACAACCTATAACCCAGAATAATTTCTGAGGACTTTATTTCTGGTTTATAGTCGGTGTTGATGATAGCAAGTACTGGAAATATATGAACTTGTTTGTTTAAACTTGTTTGAATCTGTTCTTTGTATCTGCTTGTTTCTTTGCTGTTGTATCTGTTAATTTCTTTTATATTTGTTTTAATCTTCTGTATTAATTTCTTTACCCCGTATATCCCCCACAGCGAAGATGATTTCCACGCAGGAGGAAGAGGTTAGCGCACAGGAAGAGGGTTTTTGTGAAAATCTCTGGGCGTCATCCTGCGACCGTTGTACTTTCTTCGGATAATGAGTCAGAGATGAAGGAATCAGCGGAGTTGCTGTGGGCTATGGCTGATCGACGGCGTGGTTGAAGGACTCAAGAGAAAAGCGGGGTCCCTAGGTATAACAAAGAGTGTCCTCCCATCACTGTTGATGCTTCTCCTCTTGCAGTATCGGGGACCACTACTTTGGGGAAGGGAGTCTCTAAAAATACCCTAAATCGGAGGATCCTCCTATTGTAGCAGGGACTCTCACTGGTGTGCTTATGGGTGAAGGGAATGATGGAGGGAGCGAGCTAGTTTCCAAGGAAGCTCGTCTCGAAGAGGTAAGAATTGTGATCTTTGAACATTGGCAGAGTATTCATATTTTTGGGTCCGCGACCTAAGGCTTTTGTATTTTTATAGGAAGCGAGGGTTGTGGCTGGGACAAAGGCCTATCTCCTGGTGGTGCACGAAGGTCCCGAGGGTCCCATGGCTGAAAAGATCCTGATGGTCGAGGTGACAACTAAGGTGGCAGGGGCATTAGGGAGCCCGTTTTCGAACACAGGCGTATCTTTAGGAGGAGAGGGGGTAGGTAATGCAACAGCTTTGGACCATTTGGGGATGAGTGCTTATCCCACCAATCCTGCCTCTGTGGCGGATCCTCCCACAAAGAAGGAACCGCAAGAGGTTGTGGCGTCCGAGCTTCAAACTGTGGGGCGATTACATCGTCAAAAGGGGTTGGGGGAAATTGGTCGCTTTAGGAGGTCCTCGGGAGATAACTTTTTCTGCTTCGGGGGATGACGTTCCCTCTGCTGCTCTGCCTCGTCTCACCCCTTCCCCTTTACAAACCTCGCTCGATATCCCCTGGGAGTATGATCTTTCCTTTGAGGTACTTCTTGATATATTCCGTGTAAGGATAATCAGACACTGCCTGCCATTCTGATGAGGAAATAGGGGATAGGGGTTTCTGCCATATCATGAGAGTAAGTTCCCAGGTATGTTGTGACCTCTTTTTTAGAGATACTATGTGTTCCTGAGAGTTTTGTTTTTGGCGCAGGGGGTGAATGACATGTTGCATGTGACCTCTCGTGTTGTCAGTGACTCCCATCTACTATCGTCGGCAGAAAGGGAGTTAGAACAGGTGAAGAAGGATTTATTTCTCACCCAGGATTAGCTGGCAGCGAAAAGAAATCTAGAAGCCGATGTTGCCACTGAGAGGTCCTAGGCGGAAGCTACGGAGCTGGCCAAAGATGTCACGGCGCAGGCTAGGGACGAGGTGCTCTGTCGCCTGACTGAGGTGAGGCAGGACTTAGAAGTGCACGTCAAACAAGCGATGCAAGAGCGCCACGAGTAAGAGGTCCGTATGCTGGATGAGCGCTCTCAGAGTTTGGGTGAGATAGATACGATGCGAGGCCTATTGGAGAGCAAAGAGATGGAACTGGTCAGCTATTGGCGAGAGAAGATAGAGGCCGATGAGGACAAAGAGGAGACCATTCAAGCTCGGACTCAGGAGGAGAAAGAGTGGGGTACCCTGAGGGGTGAATAAGATTACTGGTGTGTCCACCTTTCCTGCTTCTACGGGCAGTGCTATATCGACTCAACCGTTCGAGGCCCGAGAAGGAGCTTATTTCTACCGAAGTTCCTCTTCCTTTCAAGACTGAGCTGGTCGATACGAGGTGGTATTTTTGCTATGCGTGAGATGGGTTCTTCGAGCGAATGGGGTTGAGTACCCTTGGTCCTCTGAAGAAGAAGAAGAAGAAGAAGAAGGCGGGACGTCCGCACAATGTGAGGTATTGTGGGTTAAAAGATGTGCACATCTGGTACATGTGCACAAAGATAGAAATCATTGGTCTTGGGATTGCAGGCCTTGTCCTCCTCTCCGAAAAGGATGTCTTGTACCCCACTTGGTAGTTTTAATTTTGGAATCTAAAATTGCTTATCCAACTTTGTAATTGACTTAGCATATATTCCGCGTGCTCCATTACATTCTGGTGTTTGTCATAGTTGATTGAATTGCGGTGATACCTTGTAATGCCTTTTGATGATTTGTAATGAAATGATTTTGTGTGATATTTTTGGATTCTGTCTTTAAGTGCTTTTCCCCTTCATATCTTCCTTTCCATCTTCTTTCTCTTTTTTCTCTTCTTCTTCTTCTTCTTCCTCTTCTTCTTGTTCTTCTTCTTGTTCTTCTTCTTCTTCTTCTTCTACATTTTTTTTGTCAGTGAGGAAGAGCTTGTCTTACGCTTCTTGATGTTGATGGAGTCAGTGAGGGATGATAGTTCAGTCGCCTCATGACTTGTGAAGAAGGCTCATGAAGGAGAGGTGCTCGATCACTTCATGATAAAAACTGATCAGGGTGAGCAAGTCAATCGCCTCCTAATGTTGATGGAGTCATTGAGGGGTGACAGGTTAGCCACCTTATGACTTGTAAAGAAGGCTCATTAAGGAGAGGTGCCCGATCACTTTATGGCAAAAACTGATCAGCGAGGGAGAGTAGGTCAATCGCCTCCTGATGTTGATTGGGTCAGTGAAGGATGACAGATCAGTCGCCTTATAACTTACGGTCAGGGAGGATAGTAGCCTTTAGAGTGCCTATGTCATTTGATATCTGTAAAAAGGAAAGAGAGAGAAGATACCAAATTTATTTAGATTTGGAGCAATGTTCTTATATTAATATATTGAGGAGAATAATAAGATAAGATCCTTTGTAGGCCTATGGCAGTGTCATCTCTCGTCAGTAACCCTTTCTTCATTTTTCCTCTATCGGAGGATGTAGCGATGCTAGTTACGTTTCTTGGGCAGCCCGTTTACTTCCTCGGATGATGGAAATTCCTCGATCCACCGGTATCTGTATGGCCAGGTAATAGAGGGAGATAATCGCTCTAGAAGCAACCAGGAAAGGTCGTCCTAGGATGACATTGTAAGCTAGGGGGCGTCCATAACGGTAAATTGGGCTACTGTTCACCATATGTACTTGTCGTCTCCCACCTGTAGTGACAAAGTTGCTTTACCTAACACCGACATGGGATAGCCTCTGAGTCTGACTAGCGAGAATGGAAGGGTTGAATCCATTTTGGCAAGAGCTCGATCTGCCCAGAGGCCTGTTTGGTAATAAGGTTTACTGAGCTCCCGTTGTCCACCAGGACTCGCCTCATAGTGAAGCCTTCTAAACCTATTTCGACCACGAGGGAATCAGAGTGGCCGATTGCAACGGTACTAATTTGACCGAATGGCAAGGGAGTTGGGGTCTCGTGTTGCTGCCACTTTGCCCCGTTTTGCCTGGGATCTACCAGGGCTACTTCTGCCTCCTACCCCCTAGCTATCATCATTACTACCCCCTGTTTTCTCTGGCTGGCCATGCTTCTTCTCGGATTTGATGATGTCTTTCTTTTTTAGGTCGTGGCGGCATGTTACACTGTCTGGACTCTGTAGGTTTTGCCTTCCCCTTCTGAATCATACTTTCCACTTCCTAGGCTAGGGTTCTACAATCCTCTGTGTTATGCCCCTTCATCTTATGCTATCTTCAATATGGTTTTGACTTGCTTGTCGACTGGCGGGGATGGTTTGTGGGAGGTCTATCGATGGAAGCCTCCATTACTTTCTTGTTGGTCGGTTAGGAATATGGTGCGTAACGATGGTCCCTTTTGCTATTGAAGCGGTCTGATTTATCCTGTCGATAGTAGCTATCTCCTGTCCCATCCTATTGCCGCCCGGTGGAGGATTTGCCATCTAGCCTGCTGTTACAGAGAGATTCTTCCTCCATTTCCTCTACCTCTACAAAATGTTTTGCCCAAATAATCATGGCGATCCGTTCTTTGGGCTTTCGCATGATGAGTTCATGGCGCATCTTCTGGTTGGTGGTGTTGTGTATGAAGGCCTCATATATCATGGGAAAGCCGAGGTTTTTCACGTTTAAACGTGCCCAATTGAATCGCTTGATGTACTTTCTCAAGGACTCACCTGAGGTTTGTTTCACATTATGGACGCTGGGGGAAGGCTTACCAATTGGTATAGAGCTGGAGAAGTTGGCACGAAATAGTCTTTCCAAGTGATTCCAGCCCATGATAGAGCCCAAATCGAGGTTGTCGAACCACAAAGAGGCAGGCCCCCTTTGAGTGGTGCTGAAGAGCCTACACATTAGACCCTCTGTGGCCCCAACGAGCATCATCTTCTCGGTGAAGTTTTGTATGTGGTCTTTGGGGTTGTCCTTCCATTCGTAATCTTTTATGGTGCTCTGTTTGAATTTGGGGTCAAACGACATGTCTAATATGCGTCTGTAAAAATGGGACTCTGTAGAGTGGGAGATGGGATCTTGATATGCCACATTGTATTTGTCTAATCCCTACCTAATTAGGGCCTCAAACCCGGGGATCTGCTAACAGGTCGGTAGCTAACGCTACGACCGTTGCAGGTAGGGGGCCAGTTTGTTAAGGAAAGACAGGTGTAGATGAGACTGGAGGGAGTGGTGATGTTTGCGGGGGTGGATAATGCAGGGAAGATACCGTCGGGTTCGGCATGTGAGGATTTTGGGGCCAATGATATGGTCCATATCCCCATTAGTTGTATGGTGCCAAGGGGTTTGTCAACGGATCCTGGTAGTAGTATTCTGGCCCACAGTAGGATAGGCATTTCTAACGGGAAGGTTGGCAGCTGGGTAAGGTTAGGGGGTGTTTGGTATATGGATGATGTCATGACTGGAGGTCGGTATATCGGGACCACTACTGCCGGAGCGGTGGGTACCCCAAGTATAGCGGCGTGCTCAGAGGTGATGCCGTAATGATCGAGGATGCTTTGTCGCACCATTGCCTATTCATGCACGCTTGCCTGAGGTGGAGCTCCGGTTGGGTATAGCATCAATACGGGGTATGTTGATTCTGAGGGGTTCGTGTTCTGCACAGTGTGAGCCATGGTTACAGCTGGTCTACGCTCACCGTACTAATTGATCACGGGTATGAGCATGACTCGTCCGGAGTAGATCTGTTCGTCTGCTGGAGCTGCATCGGTGACCTGTAAAATGTAAGGATCCAATCGGAGAGGGGGTGTCTCCGATTAATTCCCTCCGATGCTTAAGTCTGGAATTTAGAGAAAAGCAACTTCTAAGGGAAACTTGAGAGAGAATAAGATCAAATACCTTTTTGTTGGTGGGCTCTGATGATTATATAGTTGTGGCAAACTTCCACGTGTCGCATTGCCATCGGATGGCAAGTGGTAGGTGGTATCAGCCTTTTGGCCTTATTCCCTATCAGTTTGAAAAGTGGTTATATCTGCCCTTCTGATGAGACTCCCTTTTGTCGTCGTAGTCTTGTCGAGCCGCATTAGGCCCTATATCATTAATTGCTGCATTAAATGCGATGGTCCTTCGCCAGGGGCGGGAGAATCTATCCGAATGGGACGCCACAGTCATGTAATTATCATCTGTCTCTCGATTAGGCGGGACGCGTTTCTTAAGTGATCGGTGGGAGGAGGGATCGTACGAGACAGATGATAATTAGATGACTAGATAAATAATGCCTGCATAAACATCAAGAACATCAAAACTAATATTTCCTGTGAAGCAATTATGAGGAACACAACCAATTAAAGACTTAGGCAATGCTTGGCATCCCAGAAGCCTTACAATCAGGTACAACTAATGAATATTTACAAATATTGTGTTAAGGTTGACAAAGCACAGGTGGTTTGGGTGGACTGAATTCCCAAAAATCAAGAATTTGAGAATTCCAGAAGAGACGGGCGGAGGCGTGATAGAGATCGGGGGAATCGAAGAGATTTTTTAAGAGGTGATAGAGATCGGATGCAGTTCACCCCCTTGAACGCATCTCAGAGCCAGGTCCTGATAGCAATTAGGGAGAAAGGGCTCAACAAATATCTGACATATCGAAAGCAAAAGAAGGAATAACGCTGGGCCCGGATAAGAATCTTTATTGCAAGTTTCATAGGTCCAAGGGCCACCGGATAGATGATTGTAGGCTTCTGGCTGAAGAGATGGAGAAACTCATCAGGAGGGGAAAGCTGTCCAAATTTATAGATGACAAAGAAAGTGACCAGGAAGATGAAGAAACCAACAAGGTTGAATAGAAGCCTATAAAAAACAAACAAAAAGAGCGACCGGGAAAGAGTCAACCCAGAGAGGTTATCATGGTGGTAGCTGTAAGGTCGAGCATGGAGCATCGATCCAAAAAGGCAAAGATAGAACCACCATGTCGGAAAGGTAATCCTAATCCTAATGAATCATTTTTGAAAATTGCCAATGTGGATCCAGGTTATGTGGACGCGTTGGTGATTGAGATCGAGGTAGAGAAATATCTGGTCAAGCGAGTGATGGTGGACACTGGAAGTGCAGTCAACCTGATCAACAAGCATGCAGTCACAAAAGCTGAAAGTGCCCAAAGAAAAGATACAACCCGCCTACGCTCCTGTAGTCGGATTGGGAGGCATCCCTATCCTGTTGATAGGGTAGATATTGCTACAAGTCAAAGCCAGAGATGATGAACATAGCTACAAGTCAGAAGAATTGTTCCTCATAATGGACGCCAAACTGGCGTATAATGTCATTTTATAAGGGCGTTCCTAGTGGCCTCTAAAGCGGTGATATCCTGTAGACACTTGATAGTGCAAATCCCAACCCCAAAAGGAATTACTATGTGTCGTGGGAACCAACAGGTAGCACAGAGAACATATCTAGCTTCGCTAAGAAATGAGGAAAGCGAAGAAGAAGAACAAGACAAATCCTGTAAAGAGACCGAACCAGTGGATGAGATAGAAACACTGGCCATTGCAGCAGGGATAATGATCAACATCCGGAAGGATTTAAGGAAGCAAGCCAAAAACATGATCCTGGAAGTGTTGAAGTCCGAGTGCAAAACCTTCGCTTGGACAACAGAAGACTTGGAAGGTGTTCCTCCTAAGGTAATCAAACACTGTCTCAATATTGATCCGAAAGCTAACGTAGTGATGCAAAAAAAGTGGCAACATGCTTTGGATAGTCAAAAGGCTATCGAGAAAGAGGTGGCTGAGTTACTCAAAGCAGGTCACATTCGGCCAGTAAATTATACAAACTGGCTGGCTAATATGGTGTTGGTAAAAAAGCCCAATGGATCCTACTGCATGTGTGTTGACTGTACTGACTTGATTGTTATCTGCTACCAAGTATAGATCAGTCAGTGGATGCAATCGCTGAATACAAGATATATTCGGTGCTCTATGCCAAAGCCGGATATCATCAAATCTTTATGAATCTAGATGACGAAGAGAGGACATCCTTCATCACATATGAGGGCACTTACTGTTACACCAAGATGCCCTTTTGATTAAAAAATACCGGAGCAACATATCAGAGGTTAGTGAACCACATGTTTAAGAAACAAATAGGGGAAGCCATTGAGGTGTATGTAGATGACATAGTTGTAAAAAGTCAGAACGAAGAAGAGCATTCAGGATATCTCAGGGAGGTATTCAAGATCTTGTAGGACTACCGCCTTAAGCTCAATCCTAAAAAATGCATCTTTGGGGTACAAGGGGGAAAGTTTCTCGGATTTATGGTTTCACAGAGAGGAATCGAAGCTAATCCAACCAAGATTCAGGCCATCATAAGCATGAATTCCCTGAGGAGTTTGAAAGATTTGCAAAGGCATAATGGGCGGATCAATGCTTTAGGAAGGTTCATTTCCTTCTCTGCAAGGAGATGCCTACCCTTCTATAAGGCTATTAAGAAGAAACCAAGCTTCTGTTGGAACGAAGAATGTCAGAAAGCATTTGACAATTTGAAACAGTTTTTGTCTTCTCCACCTTTGCTCAGCAGACTAGTGGAAGGTAAAGGCTTATTCATATACTTGGCGGATACCGATGAAGTAGTTGGGCCAGTTCTAGTCAGGGAAGAAGGAACGCGGAAGTTTCCTATATATTATGTTAGCAAAGTTTTGAAAGATGCTGACTTGAATTATTCACAGATTGAGAAGGTGGCTTTGACCTTGGTATTTGCAACCACTCGTCTTCGACCCTATTTTCAGGCACACACCATCACTGTGCGAACTACTTTACCTTTAAAGAAAGTTTTATAGAGGCCTAATATGGTGGGGAGATTAGCAGAGTGGGCAATGAAACTAGGAGAGTTTGACATCCGATTTGAGCCGAGAACAACCATCAAGGTGCAGGTACTAGCAGATTTCATTATCGAGTTTGCCGGATTGGAGCCTGAACCCATTGTCAGATCTGAAAGATGGGAAGTATATGTGGATGGAGCATCTCCGTCAGAAGGTGCTGGTGTAGGAGTCATCATAAAAGGTCTGGGTAAACTCAAATTCCAATATGATGTTAAACTTAACTTTCCAGTAACTAACAATGCCGCAGAGTGCGAAGCCTTAAATAGAGGGTTAAGCTTGATATGGGAAATCATCCCAAATCGAGTAGTTATCTGGAGTGATTCTCGGCTGGTAACAGGGCAAATAAACAAAAGTTTTCAAGTTAAGGACGAATCTATGAGCAAATATTTGGCTAAAGCGAAGGGGTTGTTAGAGGAATTAGAATCCAAGGGAATAATATGGCAGGTGGAGAATATCCCCAGAGAAGAGAACAAGGAGACTGATTCTCTAGCTAAGGTGGTAGCTCATTCAAAAGAGTGGAAAAGGCTGACTTGTCCCTTTAAAATACAAGATAAACCTTGCAGTGAGGAGGTCCTAGTCATCCAGGAAGCCGAAGGAGACTGGAGAGTACCGATCATTAACTACTTGAAGACAAGTGAGTTGCCAGAAGATCCGTTAGAGGCTGGCCGAATAGTTCGAAGGGTCGCCAGATATGCCCTCAGAGACGATGAGCTGATAAGGAAATCCTTCACCCAACCTTGGTTAAAATGCATTTCTAATAAAGATGGTCAGTATGTTTTACAGGAAATGCACGAGGGGATTTAAAGGGTGCATTAGGGAGCCTCAACACTGATACAAAGATCCAGATTGGTAGGATACTTTTGGGCGAGCATGGATCAGGATGCCGCTGAATATTTAAAGAAATGTAAAGCCTGCCAAATCAATGCTCCCAAAAGTCATAAACCTGCAGCACTACAAAAGCCAATTTACACGGTGTGGCCATTTCACACTTGGGGAATCAATCTGGTTGGTCCCATGCCCGAAGCTAGCAGACAGAGGAAGTATATTATAGTTGTGGTGGACCATTTTACCAAGTGGGTGGAAGTCGAAGCGCTAAGTTCTATCACCCCTGAGAAATTCATCTTGTTTATCGAAGATCAAATTATTCAGTATCTCGCAAAAGATCATAACTGACAATGGTACGCAATTTACATCAAAAAAGTTTCGGTAGTTCTGACGAAATTTGCAGATAGAGCATAGATGTTCTTCTGTAGCTCATCCTCAAAGCAACGGACAGACAGAGGTAACAAATAGAACCATTGAAGATGGATTGCTTAAAAGACTATCGAAGCACCACCAAGGCTCGTGGTCGGATCATCTCAACTATGTATTGTGGACCTACCGAACAACACCGAGAACAACTACTAGGGAAACACTATTTTCCCTAATGTAAGGAGTAGAAGCTGTCATCCATACCGAAATAGGGTCCCCGAGCGAAAAGGTAATTCACTATTCGGCAGAGGAGAATGAGCTTAACCTTAGAAGCAAGCTAGACTCGCTGGAAGAGAGGCGTTATAAAGCATACATCCTGATAGAAGCATACAAAGCCAGAATTGCTAGATATCATGATAGGAGAGTGCAAGAAGTCCAGCTCAAGAAGGGAGATCTAGTCTTGAAAGACTCGGCTGCTTCTCAAAGCAGGAAGGGAAAAGGCAAGATGAGGGAAAACTGGGAAGGCCCGTACATAGTAGCAAGTAGAGTGGGACCAGCTACCTATCGGCTTCAAAAGCTTAATAGGAAGGACATTCCTCAAACTTGAAACATTGTAAATCTCAGAAAATATTATTTACCAGAGCAATTAGGGGCAAAATTACTGCACTCTTTTTCCCTGACTAAAGGTTTTTTCCCAATGGGTTTTTCTTAGTCAGGTTTTTAACGAGGCATGCAATCCCAACTCACAAGTGTAACCGCCCCAATAGAAGGATTGGAAATTAATAAAAGAACTTCAAGATTTTTAGTGCAAGTATCCTAATGTATCTCATAGGATCTAGATTCCGGATCAATTATCCTAAGGGTTAAGATGCCGAGTCTCTCAAACAAGGCCTAGACGCGGAGTCTTAATAGATCTCGCCGGACATAGATTCTGGATAAATTATCCTAAGGGACAAGATGCCGAGTATCTTAAATGAGGCCTAGACGCGGAGTCCTAATATATCTCACCGGACCTAGATTTCAGATCAATTATCCTAAGGGCTAAGATACCGAGTCTCTCAAATGAGGCCTAGATGCAGAGTCCTAATATATCTCGCCGAACCTAGATTTCAGATCAATTATCCTAAGGGCAAAGATGCCGAGTCTCTCAAACGAGGCCTAGACGCGGAGTCCTAATATATCTCACCAGACCTAGATTTCGAATTAATTATCCTAAGGGCCAAAATAACGAGTCTCTCAAACGAGGCCTAGATGTGGAGTCCTAATATATCTCATCGGACTTAGATTCCAGATCAATTATCCTAAGGGCCAAGATGTCGAGTCTCTCAAACGAGGCCTAGATACGGAGTCCTAATATATCTCACCGGACCTAGACTCCGGATCAATTATCCTAAGTGCCAAGATGCCGAGTCTCTCAAACGAGGCCTAGACGTGGAGTCCTAATATATCTCACCGAATCTAGATTCTAGATCAATTATCTTAAGGGTCCAAATACCGAGCCTCTCTAATAAGGCCAAGACACAAAGTCCTAATATATCTTGTTGGACTTAGACTTTGGGTCAACTATCTGAAGTCCCGAGGTGCCGAGTCTCTCAAATGGGACCAAATCACGAAATCCTAACATACTTTATCGGACATAGATTCTGGATTAAAAGCCAAAATACTGAATCCCTGAAAAGGGGTCCAAGTGCAAAATCTCTAAGTGAACAGACTTTATGTTCGTCCAATTAAGGAGTACAGAGATAAATCTTTAGAGATAGAGTGAAGCATAATTAAAGGATCTAATTAGATAAATTCTAAATTCATCTCGTTGAATGCAAAAGGTCGGATATTCATAAAATGTGCCAGGCCAAAAGGGTGAATATTCAGAAAATGGAAATAGTTGCTCAACAAGTACAAAGCATAGATAAGATTACAATCAATTGGTGGGGTTATTTCCCCTTCTCTAGGGATATTATTCGGGCCTTTGTCTTCTTCAACTTCTTTCTCGGTACCCACCAGAAATGCATTTACTTCCTCTGGTATAGGGAAAGTAACTTTGATGCAAGATTCGTCGTGGGCCCTCTCCGGGTAAGCTTTATGGATTTTGTCTGCCCAGGTCCTGACAAATGCCATAAATCTATCAGTGGCCTCTTCAGCTACGCTTCAAGTGTGGTCTTCTCGAGCAATACTTGAGCTTTCTCTTGCTCCAGGGACATCTTTAGTGACTCTATTTCCTGGATCAGAGAATCCTTCTCCTTGTTTTCCCCTTCCAGTTTAGTCTTTAGTCTAGTTATTTTCTCATCCCGAAGAGTCACCTTCACCATTAGATGAGAGTTCTCATCCCGTAAAGTTTTCAGGGCAGCCTCCTGATCAGATTCAAGGCTTTCAATCCGCTTAAGTAAGGTAGCTACTGCAGTTATGCTCTGCCGAATACACATCACCAGTTAGTCAGAGAAATCATGCTAGAAGTACTAACCAAGTGTCACTCACTAGAGAAGCTTGTCTAAAAGTAGTTTGGGCCAATTCTCGTTGGTTTAACCCTCCTAGTCTTGCTAGATCACCAGGAAATTGGAAGTTGTCCACCAAGTCAGCTTAAACCTCGGGATGGGTTACCCAGACCACCAACCCACACTGATCAGTCAGTACTTCACTAGGGATGGATGCTCGGTAGAGGAGCCTGCAACCTGTGTGAAACAAAACAATGATTTAAAGCATGGTAAATAGAATCCAGATCAAGTTAGCTAGTACCTCTCGTGCCCTCTTCCTCTTTTGGAGAGTAGGAGTAACTTCTCTAGGCGGATTCTCTATTCTTATAGGACTCACAGGAGTCCTAAAGGGGTTTGCTGAGGTGACTAGAGAGATTGTAATCCTCTCATTCGGGCGGACCAATCCCTTCTATTTCGGGGGAGCTGCACAGCAAAGGAGAAGGGAATCAAGATTGAAATCCATGGAAAGCTGAAAAAAAAGAAATACAACAAGTTAGTACCTGTATCAACCTTGAAATCAGACTTGGTATACAGTAGTAACCGAGTAACCGGATCTTTCTCTACTAAGGGGGTGTCATGATAGAAGCAGTGGATAGCTTCAGCATAAGTCCTGAGATTGGGCTCGATAGCAGCCAGCTTCTTTAACTGAATGTCGGTAGGGTGAACTGCAGGCCTGCGCCAGCTATTTGAATTCGGATTTGTCTACAAGGTAGGAAAGGACTGATATGTGGTAGTCTCTTTTAGGCGGATATAGAGCCAAAAGGGTTTGAAGTTTTTGAGAGAAGATATTTGCCCCCTAAAGTTATGCCATATTGGTGATTTCTTGAAGTATACAAAATCTTCGTAGGAGCAGAGAGCTGGGGTCAACAGTATTCGGGCCAGCTCACCATCTAAAGAAATGCCTAGATTCTTGTATAAGCAAAACTCCCCCACAAGGTCGCCCCAGGCATTCAGGTACAATTGAGTCGGACATAAATTAAAGGTAGAAAGAACTTGGGCTAGGTCCACGGCAAAGGGATAGTGAAAACCCATATCTATCTGATGTAAGTAGATGGTCAAATATCTTGGGAGAGGATCTATGGCTCGGTCTGAACAATTCGGGAGGAGAAATTCAACCTTGTTCATCCATGCGTACATATGACAGTAGGCTCGGATGTGCGTAGGGTGAATTTCTGAAGGTATATCTGTTACTCAGGCCTTGTCTTGGTTTATTATTTGACGAGGACCCGTTCTGCTAACGAGAATAGCTAGCCTAACATCTACATCTGGAGCAGGTTGATCAGACATGGTATCAGTGGATAGAGAAATGATTGAAGGGTCAGGTGGACCACTAACAAAGGAAAAGGAGATATTGGGAGAGGTATCCCCCGAATATGAAAGAGTCAGTTCTAAAGCTTCTATGAACTGTTCTATATGGCCTAAAATGGGAGGAGCAGGAACAGAGGACAAAACCTAATTTTTTTACAGGGTTGTGATCTTTAGCCAACAAATCGGAAAAGCACTTACATGATAGGATTATTAGAAAGTAAAATGAGCAATAAAAGTAAGAAAGTAAAGGAAATGGTACATGGAAGAGCTCAAAAGAGAGGCAATGGCGCAAAAGCTTGAAAAGAGGAAGAAGGTTGGAGATTAGAGAAGTTGCGGAAGAAGAAAAAGAGGAAAAGAGGAAGGTTTATAAATAAGTCTGGTTAGGATATCTAAGCGACGCTTAAACCTAATGATGACATAATGGTACGTGGCAGCGAGTCATAGGTGGAAGCGATAATCAAGGAGCGACATTATAAATGTGACATCCTAACTTTATTATGGAGATTTTTTAAGGTTAAATTTGAATTCATGACGCTTCGGGGAAGAAGAATCGACCTTAAAAGGTCTCAACCCACTTGGGGGGTGGCATTTTTATACAAGCCAATGGTTAGGTGATCCGAACCGAACAAACATCCTCGGAAGAACACCGGATAAAGCACACTCGATCAGTGTGAATAGACAGAAGACCGAATTAAGCAGAGAGCCGGATCTTTAGCGATCGAATTGGCTGCTTAATTCGGTAGGAGAGTGGAGAATACTTTTAAGAGGCCTGATCAATTCTATTCCCCCGCAATAAACAGAAAGGATTAGGTTGACAGCATGATGATTTGGATATTATCCTCTATTTCAGATAATATCCCTAAATTGGAAACACATTCCTAAACCAATTATGACTCTATGGTTATATTCCTAAACAGTTACTATAAGCTGGTGGCCTATATAAAGGGTACAAGGGTTTCCAATCACTGGTACGTTTTTAACCTAATGTTACTCTGCTAAAACAGTCACTTAAAACAATTACTGACTTAAGCATCGGAAGGTTCTTCACCGGAACCACCCGATGTCACTTGTTTGTTGTTCTTTGCAGGCTTTCGATGAGAAGCTTCATCTGATTGACGGGAAGCTATTTTCATGAAGAACATTAATATGTTTGTATGTACTTTTTTCAATATTTTTCTCCTCTATTTATTAATCATGATATTATTTTATTGTCCTTTTTTATACAATTTTATCGGATCTAAAAGTATATTAAAATAGTATTAGCAACTCTAATACTATTTTTAAATCTTTATATGACCCTATTTTTATTTTATTGTTTTGTATTGTAATGGAATTATTTTGATATATTATAGCTTGTTTTCACCACATAATACTACTTTAATATTTACAGATACTATGTTTGTATCAAAACTATATTAAAAAGATATTATAGTAGTGTTACAATGCATAAAAAGAAAAACAAGTCTAAACAACAAAAGAATATATATATATATATATATATATATATATATATCAAATATTTTATTATGAATAT
>CAOJCR016301947.1:0-11320 GCA_948330485.1 Euphorbia neoarborescens
CTAATTATTCTTGAATTTAGATTTTTTTTGTAATTTCTATATGTATTATAGAAAAGGCTTTCTTAGTGAAATAACCGGTTGATGTTCAATCTCAGTATGAGGCGGACGTGAAAAAAAACTAGGAATTGAGATTTTGGCAATTGAAAGGGAATATGCATATTAGTTATGCGTATTAGTGCAAAATATTTGTATTAAATGTGGTTCTGTGTCAGGAGCTTAGATGAATCTTCATCCAAAGATCATGTTACTAAGAAGTAACAAGTTAGTTCAATATCCTTGTCTTGACATTCTTAAAAAGTATTTTAGGATTGTAGATTTGGATGTTGATGACATATGTGATGATGGGTCTGATGTTTTTTGTATATTTTATTTTATTTTTGTGGATGTGTATGATATTTGTTTTTGAATGAATTTACAATGAAAGTTATGCATTTTTATGTGTTAAACATAATGCATTATAATTGTATGTTTTTGTGTTAACTATAATACTCTCTAATTGCATGCTTATGTGTTAAACATGGTGCTTTATAGTCATATGTTTATGTGTTAAGCATAAGGTATTATAGTTATTAGTTAACTAAACCAAAAGCAAATATTTATTATTGAAAATTTAAAATTGAAGTAGTGTTTGTATTTATATAAGTAAATGGTGCCACCTTCCATTAAGCCCGGTTCCGATTTTATACAAATCAGATTTTATTATAGGTTTTGAATGATCTTATAATAAATATAGTGTATCGCTTACTTATTTTAATTACTTTGTCTTTATAATTCTTTATGTGTATTGCATAATTCAATTATAGTTGTATTGAACAAGGACCTCCGTTTAATGGTGATAATTATGGTACTTGGACCGTAAAGATTCAGTACATAATTGAAAGAGCTGAAGGCTCTGGATAATCTTGAGAGGATTACCGATCTTCTAAAAGAGGAGAATACTATTCAAGTGAGGAGGATTTTTTTCCTCTATCCTAAAAATGAGGAATTCTACTACCATATCATCCTACTAAGTACTACGGATGATGACATCGGAAAGAAGTTCCGTATATGAAACACAACTGAGGAACTGTGAGGTGCCTACAAGGAAGTTATTTAGAGGTATCTCCTTAGCAAGAGCTCTTTAATGTTGGTCATAAATTGGCACAAGAGCATAAAGTTCAAGTTGTAATCCAGTTTCTCCAAAATGGGTCGGCTCAAGTTTCGAGTCTGAAATCCAAATAGAAAAATAAGAGATTCTCTGCGGAGAAAACAGAGCGAATGGTAGGCAGTATTCTGTTTCAAAAGAAGGGAAAAAGATTTTTAACGTTAGTTTAGTAGAAATGTAATATAATTGCATACAGAAAAGGATTTTCGCAAAAGATTGAAAGTTATTAAGATATATGTTATCGAATTGTATAATCATTATATATATGTTTTAAGTTTTATTTTCGTAAGTGGACTTCATGTCTGTATCTACCCTCATGAATTTAGAATTTATGTTAATTTTTGAAAAGAATTTTTTCTTTTTCTAGTCACTTTTAAGATAATATCTACTTTAATGTAGATTCCTGATAAGTACTGGATTTTGGATCCAGATTATTTTTGTAAGAATATTTTTTCCTTTGAAGTTAACTCTTGTGTAGATAATGTTAACTTTTCAATATTATAACATATGAGACTTTGTCGCATGGGTCTACATTATTTTGTAGGATTGGCTAAGTGACGACACGTGGTGGTGTCAGTTTTTCATTTACAAAGTCAGAGTCGTCATATCAACAGTCCATGGAACTGCTTAAAAGAAAAAACAACAAGAAAACTATTTGATAAAGCCACGTGGGCTGACTAACCATTGAGATTGATTCATTCTATTATCTGTGATCCAGTGAATATTTAGGATAAGTTATGGTGCTTATTTCATCACATTTATAGACAATTACATAAGGTATGAAATTGTATATTTGACTGCTCATAAATCGAAAGCATTAAAATGTTTCAAATGATTTATAGGTCTAGTTGAAAGTGAACTGGATATGACAATCAAAGCTTGAAGAACCGATTGAGAAATATAGTACTTCTCAGAAAATTTAAAGCATATGTGATGAAAAAGGTATTGAACATTAGTTGTCCATACATAAAACTCCAAAATAAAATGGAGTAACAGAAAGAAGAAACTGAACCTTCTTAAAGATATAGTAAGATTTATGATGGTTAAAGTTAACTAGTCTATCTCCTTTGTGGAGAGATGAAATGTTAACTGCTACATACGTACTCAAAATAGTACTTTCTAAGTCTGTTGAAATCACGCCTTATGAATTGTGAACGAACCGTAAGACTATTTTGAACCATTTATGACCATAGAAATATGCTATCTATATTCATGATACTTCTAGCAAACATAGTAAGCTTGGCTCTAGAAGTATAAAAAGTATCTTTAACAGATATCCTTGTCTCTCTAAAGATATGTTCTAGTAGGAGAAAGTAAAAATTGTCAAATAACAGAATTTGAGTCACGAGATGTTACGTTCTTAGAGAATGAATTTCCTAATCTAGGAGAATTGGACAAAGATTTTGTATTCTTTGAAGCTCAAGAGTCTGAAATTTTAGGATCACTCAATCCGACTGGGAGGAATGAAGTTGAAGATACAACTTAAAGTGAAGAGAATGTCGTTATTCAGTTTTCACAAACAGATTTGAGTAATCCTGATTCTAGTAATCGTGACCTTAACATGAGTGGTCTTGATTTAAGTGGGAATCCTATTCAAAATTCGTCTTTGAATATGGATATTAATTTTAGTGGGAGTGGTCCTAATCTTGATGATAATTGTTTATCAAGAGGAAAAACCTCTTAAACGATATGAGAGAGGAGAAGTTTTACATTTATCGTCATTTGATTGATAGCAAAGTTCTCTCTATCGTTGCTCAAATCGAAGACGTTCCTACAACATAAAAGCATTGTTAGAATTTTTAGTATAGGAAGAATGGATAAAATCAATGGAAAGTGAAATAGAGTCGGTAAACGTTCAACAATGTTTGGAAACTAGTTAATCTTCCCAAAAGGCCGTAAAGCTATAGGGAATAAGTGGGTACACAATGTTTAACGATCAGTGGATGGTAAGTCTATCTAGGCGAAAAGCCGACTGGTTGTGAAAGACTTAGATATGGACTAAAGGTATGAATGAGTGAGTCACATTTAGAGACTGAAGACTTTTGCATAGTATTAAAAAGAAAAGACATATGCCCTTAGTGGATTAAACACCATGACATATTATTGTAATATGTGGAAATATGACCATGAGATAAAAAGAAGAAAACTGATTTCAACTTTCCTAATGTGAGACCCCAATGAAACTAAAGCTTCAAGTTCACCCTTCTTACTCTTGTAGACAACAAGAAGGGTATATCTTTTTGTTTATTTTGATTGGACTCTCAAACCAGATTACGTTAACGATGAGCTGGCAATAGGGACCTTTTGGATAAACATCAGATATAAGCTAGAGAGTTGTTTACAGAGAGGAAGTATATTTTCAGAACACATCACTTGTCATTCATATGACACTCGAACTCGGTACTCTTTTCTTCGTAAAAAGGTATGTGGTGTGTATGAAAGTTTTTGTGAGATCGAAAGTGAGTCGAAAATCGATGATCATGAAAAATGAACTAAAGAGAAGTCACATTATGCTACAGATAGAAGAATGAAGGAAACTTCATAGATCTACATATGTCATTGACTGGTCACGCAGGTTTACCGGATAAGAGCGATAGAGATAATTTTAATTGCAATGAAAGTGTGTCTTGTCATGTGCGAGTGAAAGATGTTGGTTTTTTTGCACGCTCATGACAATATGGATTAAATTGGGACCAAAATAGCAACTAAAAGTTGTAGGGACCAAATTTATAATTTGACATATATGGAAAGTTATGGAAATCCTCTATAAATATGAAATCAGTTTTCAATAAACGTAATCGAGAAATAAACAGTTGTTCGCCATTTCCATTTTTCTCTCCTTTATTTATTCTTTCCTCTATTTCTTTATGTAAGAAAACTAATCGATTTCGTATCAATGATTATGATTACGTATCATATCCACGAGAGAATATGTTTCTATAAGAAACGTGAAATCCAACCAGATAAGAATGAAAGTTTGTTCTTTTATTCTTGAGATCTCTTCGTAATGGTATCTCTATCCGTTCGTCGGAAGAACTTACAGATTACGTCCGTGTTCTGTATTTTCTTGAATACGTGTAAAAAAGGCAATCAGGATAATCCGAAGCCGCGTTCTTGCAGATCTGGAAGAATCATGACAGCAAAGTTTAGAATCAAGATGTGTCTACTACGATAATCAAAATCGTAAATCAGATCTTTTGTTATGTTTTCTTGATTCCTCATTGTTGTTTGGTGCTTCGTTTTTTGTGCATATGCGTTACCCGTCATATTCGGTTTCAGTTATAGATTATAACCAGTTTTTTTTATCTTCAATCTATATTTACTTGTGTTAAATGCGCATTATCTACATATATTAAGTGTTTATTTTGATAATATTGTATCCATAAAAACATCAAGTAAAATAAAATAAGTTCAATTTTTTTTAATTATCAGATCATTATTTGTATTTGATTTAATGTTTCTCCAAATAAATTTCTCATTGTGGAGTTTTTGCATGAAATTATTGTAAAGCAAAACAGAAACAAATAGTATGTACATATAATCTCCATAGAGTAAAAACTCTGACAGTTTTGGATGTTACCCCAAGTTTTCATTCAAACAAATTTCCAATCAAAATTCACAAACATACAGCAAATGACCAAAAAAAAGAAAAGAAAAGAAATAATGTAAATAAAAGTGATTTCCACACTTTTTGTTTTATTTTATTATTTATTATAATTCTTCTCTACAATGAAATATAGATCTGCTGGCTCAGCCAACAAACACCACCAACTGTGGATTTATCTTTTGTAAAAAACATGAAAACTAAATAACTCTAAAGCCGAAACTTTCTCTTTTTTATATTTTTTCTTTTTCTTAATTTCACATTTGCCTCTCATCTTTATATGCTACATCATTTTCCATCCATCCTTTTTCCTTGTCCTCGGCTTCTCATCACTGTTTTGCCTGCAATATTCAACACACCATTATTAATTACCATACACTATGCAACCATGTTTTTAAACAAAAAAAAAAAAAACTTCTATTTAAGGTCAATTATTCAAAGAATCTTTAAGAAACTACAACAGCATATTCCAAACACTTTCTGACTTCAACAAACTATCAGAATCTATTTTAGATCCTGTGGAAGTTAGGTACTTCAAAATATATCTATTCCGCTGCGATCCTGATGGACTACTCAACTTTCAAATTTTCCTATGAGGTCTCAATGAACCACTCAACTTTCAAGTAGTTCGATTAAGCTTCTCAAACTAAAAAAAATAGTTCAATTAACCCATCAATTTGTCAAAAGTAGCATAATTTAACCCCGCAATAACACGTCATTATGCCTTCATTTTGACACCTTTGAATTCCGTACTTTAATTTTCACAATTTATTGCGAAAATGCAAGGGGAAGGCTGCGTACAATGTGCGACCACCCTCCCCCTACCCCCGCAATAGCCGGGGAGTGCTTACGCATCGGGGACGCCCCTTTATGGTCATTCGCATAAACTTTGGCTCATTACCATGTAATGTAACACACGGCTGATTAAAAAAACTCATCCGATTGTCAAGAATGAAATTTTAATTTTACAAAACGTGACGTGCAGAAGTTCAGATGTGTCAAAATTGAAGTGCATGGACTTAAATGAAAATTTATGCCAAGTGCATGCACATACATTTTAACTTTATCTCTCCCACACTGGTCAAACTTTCAACAGCATATCATTCATGTTAAGGTTGACCTATGGTTCCACCAAACCTACATCACAATTCAGGCCTTCTCCAATTTCAACATTCTAACTAACTCATCTAGAAACTTGCCAAGACCATGCCAGGAATGTTCTCTTTCCTAACATTCAACACTATGGGACAGGTTTTTTTTTTTTTTATCTTTAACATGAATGGTCTTATGGTGTAGAATAGAATACATACCGATACTCTTTTTTTTTGGATCCAGGAGATTATTGTTTATGCCGCGTGAATTAATAAAAAAGAGAGAGAAACATAATATTACCTGTGAATACAAGAAGGTTCCAAGAATAGCGATAGCGGCTCCAAGAGCATTGACTGGCTGGACAGGTGTGTGGAAAATAATAATGGAAGAGACGATGACTGAGATACGCTTCATGGTGTTACCGATGCTAAATGTTAAGGGGGAGATCTCATCCAACGACATGTATGAGACCTGATTGTACAGATGATAGAACACACTTTGAGCCACAACCCACCTGTAAAACATAATAATATGCACACATAATATTTATATTAACATCAATACATCATTACGGAACCAAAGAAAAAGTGCACACACAATATAGAGGCAATTCTAACACAACAAGAGAAACTTTAACAAGGCAATAGCAAAACCAAAGAAAAATATTATACTGACCATAAATATTGTACTAAATTCCAAGTCAACATTGGAAAATCAAATTACTAACTGAATGAAGTGCTCTGATTCCGAATCAAGTATTTTAAACATATAATATCCAGTCAATATTATAGACATTACATCCATACACATATAGAGCCTTGTGGGTTACGAAAAACTAAAATACTAAATATTAAATAAGCTTATGCAATCAAGACAACATCTTGTGAACACACATGGAAGTGTGTAAACTACAACTATAATATAAATTTTCTTAAAATACTATTAAAGGAACATAAAGTCTTTTGAAATTTCGATCAATCAGGCAAACTCCAGGAGATATATAATCGAGATGATGGTTTCAATTTTCTACTGAAAACCAAATACATACAGAAGAAAAGATATAAGGTGTTGTTGATCACTACAAAGAACCAAGATACGTTAAAAAATAATTACCATATGAAATTCGGTCCAATCTGTGAGATCGCAGTTTGCCATCCTGCAGCCCACATCTGTGGTCCCTCCACGGCAATAGCAAAAGGTGTAAGAATCAATAGAGACAACATAGAAAGGCAAGCATAATAGTTCATTCCGCTAACAGATTTTCCCTTCATCCCTCTCTTTGAAAATATGTTCCGGAAAACAAATGCTAGGTTGGAGATCATGGCCCCCATAAAACCTGAAACAGACAGCAAACCAATTCACCGAGTTCATAACTCTGCAGTCTGAAAAAAATCAATTATTACATTTCCAAAACAACTGTTTTCTCTTCCAACGTAATAAATGCAGATATTGCCAAACCAATGTCACATGACTTGTCAGAAACAAAGAAATTGCTCAAAAGACAAAGATTGCAGAAGAAAACAGACTATTTACAAAAGCAAATATAGCCTTCAGCTACGAACTGATATCACGAAGACTACAATAGCTAAGTGTGTGCATCACTTAACACCTGACTTTGTTCCATTCTCCTCTCCAGGATATAGCCCGAAACAAGGCCAAATTCATCATGATGCATTCACAAAGTAGTGAAAGAAGATAGTCCACTGATTCATAGTTGTTAAGGGCGCAAGGCGCAAGGGGCTGAGCCTTGCCTGAAGGCGAGGCGCACAAACCTAGAATCATTTTTATTTTTATCCATCACCACTGTTGCATATTTCTACCTAGGGTCTTTATTAATGAGGTCTAAAAACAGTATATAAACAGTAAGTTTTGTAATAATTAATAGCATATAAGATATAACAGTAAGATTTGTATATAAAAACAACATATAAACTAATTAGTAACACACAGCATATAAACAACATATAAACTAAGTAGTAACACAATAAATAAACTAAATAGCATATAAAGTAATTATTAACACAAAATCAACCCTAATTAAGTTGTCAAAAAGGCGCGCCTTTTTCACCCTCAAGAGGCAAAAAGGCGTGCCTGGCTCTCACCTGGCGAACAAGGCTCGCCTGAGGCGGCAGGGGCTGCGCCCTACGTGTTTTGCCCCTCAGACGCACCTCTAACAACTATGCACTGATTACATCCGAATTCAGGAAGGAAGATAACCAAAGGGTACACTCTTACCAATCATGTTGAAGTTGAGCTCGGTAACAGCAGCAAGTGCACAACCACCAATAATCGGAAGAAGGGATAGATAAACACCGGTAGGGAAGGTCTCGCCCAAGAGGAACCTCGAAACCAAGACACTGAAGGCAGGTTCACCACTCTTAATGATGTGGGTAAATGAGACGGCAACCTTTGACATGCTTACAGTTGCAGCCACATGCCCAATTGTATGTGCCACAGCAACCTTCAGAGTAAAAACTCATTTGAGAAAAGCTAAGAATAGCAACCAAATTGAAACATATCACACTCGATCACAAAAACCAAGCAGTAATTATTTGTCCTGCTAACTTAGGGAAGAGTTTGCAGAAAATCAGATTAACCACAACATTAACTTGCTCTCAATTTCTTCCTCAAAATTCAAGTAATCCCTTGTGCAAATCTATTAATAATTATCAGCAGTTTTTTTATTTCACAGTAATTTCAACTTGATCAGTCTTCACAATTTGAAAACACTGTCGACAAAAAACTTACAAATTGACTTAACTACTTCACTATAGCTCAAGAGAACTGGTAATCGACTTGTGAACTCAATTCACCTTGAATTTTAGCTGCAGTAAGATGGCTTTTCATTTTACACCTCTGGTGCTAGTAAAATAAAAACAAGCTAATTACTCCCATTTTCCAACGCTTTTTTTCACAAACTACACAGCAATTCCAGAACTTATTATACATGAAAAAAATAAATATAAAAAAATAAACATAAAACACAAGAAACAAATTAGCAATTTTCCCCTCCACTCATTTTTGCGAGTTCTTATGAGGAACCAAACAGAAGGGTAATTTTCTAAACATAATACTAAGAAGCCTAAAACAATCGGTTATTCTAACCCCAAACAAAACATCAATGTCCTGTTATTTCCCTCACGTTTTTGACAAAATTAAAGCCCTCAAAATCAACTTACAGGAAAAAGTGTCTTCCAAAATTCAAAATCGGTATTAGGAGTCTCAGCGATCCTCGTAGCCCACGAAACAAGCATTATGAGAGATCCACAAGCAAGAGAGAGCGTAGAAGTCAGCCATGGATACGGAAACGCATTCAAAACCTTCTTGTTGTAGATATTGAAAACCACATTCAAAGCCCACCACGTGGCGAAGTAAACCCCAATTTTGACCTTCCTCGCAGCCTCTATTTTCGCCTCGTTTGCATCAATCGGCTGCGATCGATCTGCCTCGTACGCCTTGCACACAACCAACGGCAACGACTCCTTTTGCGGCTTCGAAAGAGACACTGACAGAGACTCGATCGAGGACACATGCAAGGGTTTTGAAACTGCGAGAATCGATTTGGAACTCCTCTGGACTGGAAGAGGAGGCAAAAACAAAGCTCTCGCATTTGAAATTGGGATTTTTCTGCGGAAAGTGATATCAGATCCATTGATCGTTGGAGTCAAAACAGATTGCTTAATAGTGCAAATCATGATGCCAAAAAATTCAACTAAATTCCAAAAAGGATTAAACTGGTAAGCTAGAAAAATCGTACAAAAAAAATCTCAAAGAAAACAGTTGGATCAAAAAGGAAGAGAGACTGAGAAGAAATATATATATAAAGAGGTAGTCTTTTTTTTCGACTTTTCTGTATTAAAAAAGGTAATAAAAAAACCACAAGATCTCGACGAATAATTATTAAAAAAAAATCAACAACAACAACAACAACAAACAACCGCAAAAACTAAAAACCAAGAGATCACAAATTTCCTTCGGATCAACCTAAGGACGAAATAATATTTAATTTTCCTCAAAGTTGAGTTAAGTGGCAATAAAGAGAAGTGAAAGAAAGCAAACAAGGAAGAGCGAGAGAGAGAGAGGCTTAGGCTTAGAAATAAGCTTAGAGCATAGAGATTTATTAAGTTGTACAGCTCTGAAATCTCAGTCCAGAACAAAAATCGACATGTGAATGGATCTTTTTGTGCTATGGAATCAAAAAAATCTATGCGAGTTGGTTTCACGTGAGGTGTCTTATGGTTAAGGTTGTGTACGGTGTTGCTCACCGAAAGTGTTTTGCAAGAGCCAATGAGGTGGGGCAGAACTGCTTACTTAAGCTACCTTTTGATGCTTGCGGTCAAAACCGGACCGAATATTGAACCAATAAGTTTATTAGTTCATGATTGAACCAGTTAAACCGGATTTAAGGGTGGCTGAACTGGATTGTTATTTTTTTTAAAAATATAAATAAATATTGTATAATCAAATCATTATTCACCATCATCTTTAATCTTATTATAATTACGATTCTCATAATGTAAATAATAAAAATAAATTAATTAATATTACGAATAAATAAAAGTGATATAATATTTTATATTTATTTTAGTCTAAATTATAATATAAAAACTTTACGATTTGAATAATATGAGATATCTGAATGTATTATTCGCATGTATAGCTTTCTAACGATATATAATTCGACTAAAATGAATTATTGATGAATGGAAAATTAAATTTATAATAATAAATCTAAATGTATAAAAAGAAAAGAAAAAAAACGAAGAAAAAAATATAAAAATTTTAGGTAATAAAAAGAAGAAGAAAAAGGGAAGGTACAATAATATAAAATTGTAAGTAATAAAAAGAAGAAGAAGAAAGTAGGTAGGTTAGAGAAGTAAATGATGTGAAAAAAATCTCACGTTCTAATACATGATGAGAAAAGAATGGATGTGAAGTATAAATATTGGGTGAAAAAAATCCCACATTACTAATACATTATAAGAAAAAAAAAGATGTATAGTATAAATGTAAGAGGTTTGAAGGAAATAAAATAGGACAATTGGATTACTGGTCAATCCATCAGTTAACTCAAAAAATATTTTTTTCCATTCCTTTAATTATTTTTTTAAAAAATAATAAAAAAAATTAAGGGTTGAGGGAAAATTGAACCGGTTGAACCTGGTCCGTCGGTTTCTTAATATTTACCTGATTTGAACCGGTCAACCCCGGTTTTTCTCTCAACCAAAAAAATTGTAAACCGGACCAAATCTATAGCTGTTTCTCGGTTAAATCGGTTCAACCGACCGGTCCGATTTTCATAACCACGAGTGGAACTGAACGGACGCTTTAATTTGGTCAACATTGAAAATGTGGAGCCCCCAATCCCTTGGGGTAACTTAGGTCATGTTAGGTTTAACCAAAACTGGGAAAATATTATATATATATATATATATATATATATATATAGATATATATATATATATAAGGATATATATAAA
>CAOJCR016301957.1:0-10628 GCA_948330485.1 Euphorbia neoarborescens
ATGTAGAGTAACACAGTAAAAATACATGATTTATCCATCTTACCTCGGAAAAAAGTCATTTTTACTAAGGATCAGACATGAAACACGTCGTGTTGGGTGGCCCAACACACCGTGTTTCTGGGGTGTCTTCGCTCATACTTACGTTACATTATGACACGCCGGCGTGTTGTCTCAGCACACCTTGCTGTCCTCAGCACGCCGTGATGAGCTTATGAGCACGACATGTTGAGGTATGAGCACGGCTTGTCCTGAAATTTTTCTAGATCTAATGATTTTCTGCTGTGACACACGGCGTGTGCCATGAACACGGCATGTTGAGATGCTCAACACGGCTTGTTCAAGGAAACAGGCATGTTCCACGTCTGTTCGTTACCCGACTTACTTTCTTTCATTCAAAAACACCGTTTAAGACCCCGAAACCTACTAGAAAGGCTCGGAACTTGTAAAAACAACATTTTTAAACATTTAACCAGCCATATCAGACATAAAAACACAACCTTTTGAGTAAAATTTGAAAAACATTAAAGTCGCATCTTTAACCCGTTTTAACCCATTTTTACAGCGATTTAGTATGTTTAAAGTCCGATATCACCCCGAATCTCTCCACATTAGCAAGGGTACATAAAAAATCTAGAGGGGTGTTCTTATTCCATTTTAACCATCACTTTTAAGTGATTTTCCCATTTTCATTGAAACTAACCGGTTTTCGATTTTTAACCAAACAAAAGTTATTTACATGCCAATATTCATTCTTTAACCCATCGAATAGCAGAATAGTGATGAGATGTGGATTTAGAGCTCAGTTGGTTACCTTTTGTAGCATGCTTTACGTATTTTGAGTGATTGACACCCGAACTTGCTTAAAACACGAACAAACAATAACCGATTGACGTATGAATTGAAAGGACCTTAATTTGCTTGGAGAGACCTATAAAATCAGTAGGCTTTATGAGTTAAAACCACTAACTTTGCAAGTTTTGGAGAGATATGGGTGTTTATGAAGTTTGTGAGAGTTATTGGAAATGTTGAAGAAGAAAGTGTATAGTATATGGAAAAGAGATTGTGTGTGGTTATGACGATGAGTAAGAGTGTTGATGGGGGGGGTTCAGGGAGAGATGTGACTGCTAGAAACTTTTTGTAGCAAGAGAGGAAAAGAGCTTAGGAAGAGATGAAAGGAAATCTTGGAGAGAGAGAGTTGAAAGATGAAATTTTTTAAAAAAGTGATAAGTGTTGTTAGGGTTTTGGGTAGGGGAAGCTTTTTAATCAGATTTCTGATCTTCTTTTCATGATTCCCCCATCCCCTCACCTCAATCAGCTGATCAAAACCATTAAAATACATCATACTTGATTTGGTATCCTTAAAAGATGGCTTTTTCATTAACTTTTTCAAAAAATGGTAATTTGATCTAACAACTCCCTTTCCCTCTCATTTCTTTTGGTTTTTTATTAGTTTTTGGTTAGTTCTAGCAGAAAAAAGATGGTTGGCTTTGGTTTTCTAAGTGTACAAAAAATATCGGTTCTATCAGTTCGGTTTTCGTTCCGACCGACTTAAAACAAAACTCGTAAATTTGATTTTTAAGTCGATAAAACCACTCAATCCATGCAGGATTCATGTCATGTATACATCTTTGGGTCGATTCTGGGGTCTTCCATGTATGTACAAAAGCCTGATGAAGTACCGACCGAGACTAGTTTCATCATTGCTCTAGGGAAAAATCTTAGTGCTTACAGTTACCCCTCATGTGACTGTATTCATTGATTGAATGCAGGAACATGATCATGAGCGTGGGGAATACATACCTAACGAGGCAAGTTTCGGAGGTTTGATCCATTAGGGAGCACCTTCGGTGTGTCTGAACTACTCTGGCGCGGGTTGCCTTGTTCCCATAGTAGCTTTGACGTGGACCGTCATAAGTCCAGATGTATGCAATCATCCAAGATCGTTCAAATTTAGCGACCTTTACAGTTGACAGAGTGCCTTAAAGTAGCGATGTCGTTGGAGAAGTGGGGTTATTCCCTTAGACTTACCTGCTCAAGAGTACATACGTGCGGTATGATGTGTGATGCATAACAATGTTATGAAGGAGCGACATTTTTATCATTTGATCGACGATTTTGGAAACAAAAAAAATTTTACCACTTCGATCAATTGATAAAAATGGAGCTAGGTGCTCTAGTGACGTCTTGATGCATGATATGCATGAGAATTCTGGAACTTGTATGGGGAGGCTTGGCGATGTTCATCCACTGGATCTGACTTGCGACGGAATTTTTCTAATGTGCCTTGGCTCTCATCGGAACTCTGATGTATGGGATTCAGGGCCAGGCCATTACCTTGATCTTCGAGCCAGCCACTTGTTTGGCAATGGAGTTCTGAAACTGGTGTATTTTGACCAATGTGAGATTGGCCTGCCCCAGCTACCCTTGCGGGTTTTCAACAGGTTTTTTTTGAACCGCCCCGAAGGGTTTTCGGCTTAGTGGTATTTCGTCCATTCTAGTGGCAAGAGTGAATGTTTGACAAAAAGGGAATTTATAATGACATATGGCATGTGTGCAACCAATTTTAAAGACTCCAAATGCAAGCTTAAGAGTGCGATTGTTTCAAAATGCTCCGCATGTATTCATTGCGATAGTCAGATAACATTTTAAGCATTAAGACACTTCATTTATGAAATTAACCTGAAATCTTATATGATACAAAAAGTTACATGTCATGCTGACTTATCACTTGACGTGAAGCGTCCTTTTCGGTTTTCTACTTCACTCTCTCGTCGTACTTTTTCCTAAGCTACCCTTTTCGGGTTTTCGGCTTAGCCGATTTTTTGATTATCCATTCTTTCTTTCTCTATCTCTCTCAATTATTTTCCTATATGACATAATGTTTCAAGCAGTCCTGGTTGACGGGAGATGTGAACTCATTGTCGTCCAAATCTGTAAGCTTTGCCGTGCCCTTGGATAAACTTTCTTGACCAAGAACGGGCTTTCCCAATTCAGTTTAAACTTCCCTCAGCAGTCTGTATGTACTTGTCGACCCTGCTTCAAAACCAGATCTCTGAGCTTCAGAGGTTGTCTGAGGTGCTTGACTCTCTTACCGTAGGCTCTGGCCATTCTCTGTTGGTACATCTGATGATGATCTAGTGCTTTGAGCCTATTCTCATTGATTTGTCTTTGGCAATTCTGCTTCTAGTGCCACTCTGAGGGATCTAATCTGCATTTCGATCGGAAGAGCTGCTTACATCCCGTATACCAAACTATAAGGTGTTTCTCCAGTCGGTGTTCTGACTCCAGTTCTATAACCCAAGAGTGCTAATGCTAGCTTGTATGCCCAGTCTTGATAAGTGACCACTGTCTTGCACAAGAAATTGTTAAGGGTCTTAACAGTAGCCTCAACAGCCCTGTTTGCCTGAGGACAGTAAGGAGAGGATTTGTGATGCTCGATGCCGTGTTTAGAAAGCAATTTCGCAGTTGGCCCTTAAAACTGTACCCCATTATCGGTGACCACATGGTGGGGTATCCCGTATCTAGCAAAGATCTCTCTTTCAATAAACTTGGCCATTGTACTGGCCGTGATACTGGGATAAGACTTGACCTCCACCCATTTTGAAAAAAAATCCACCGCCACAATGATAAATTTGTATCCATTAGAAGCGGGCGGACGGATCTCCCCGATGATGTCAATCCTCCAAGCTAAGAATGGCCAAGGGGTTGAAAGGCTTTGGAGTTCAATCAGGGGTAAGTGTTGTAGGCTTCCATATATCTGGAATTCATGGCATTTCAATACTTCCCGGATACAGTCTTGCTGCATGGTTAGCAAAAAGTACCCTTGTCTAAAAATTTTCTTAGCCAGGGCCACCCCATTCATTTGCGACCCGCTATGTCCTAAGTGCAATCGTTGCATTACTGTTTTAGCTTCTGTCTCTGTCAAGCACCTGAGCAGAACACCTTCTGATGTGCGTTTGAATAATTCCCCTTTAAAGAGTCTGAACTGTGCTGCTAGCTTTTGTAGTGTCATCTTTTCTGCATCGGTGGCCCCCTCACGGTATTCTCCATTCTCTAAGAGCTATTGGATATCAAAATACTAGGGTTTGGTGTCAATGGTAGCTATCATTACTGGAATCTCCTCGAAGTAGGGCTTCCCCGATGTTTCAAGGGTTAGTGGCTTCATTGGATTGGCGACTGGGCCTTGCCACATGGAGGATAGGGTAGCGAGGGCATCCGCCATCTGATTCTTATCTCACGGATCATGTCTGAACTCATATTTTTCCCGAATATGAGGATCTTTTCTAATGCGATTTCTGTATACAGCCGAAGCGATTCTTCTTTTATATCCCACTCACCACAGATCTGTTTGATGACTAGCATTGAATCTCCAATGATGACGACATCTGTGGCCTTTAAAGTATTCAGCGCATCTAACCCAAACATACATGCTTCATATTCTGTCCCATTGTTGGTCACTGCGAACTCTAATTGCTTAGAAACAGGAATTACTTCTTTCTTTGGAGTGACAATGACAACACCAAGACCTGCTCTATGTTTATTAACAGCTCCATCGAAGTGCATGATCCACTGACTGTGCTCAATCGTGACAAATGCCAACTGTTCGTCAAGGAACTCCAAATTCTCAATATAGTCAGATTCAACTAGCAGATGAGCTAGGAATTCTGCCACCTCCCTCCCCTTGATGACCTTCTTAGTGACGTAGACTATATCAAATTCAGACAGGAGTAACAACCACCTTGAAAGTTTTCCTGCTAGTGCCGAAGCATCCACAAGATTCTTCATCGGTTCTATTTTTTCCACTGCAATGATCTGATATGACTAGAAGTAGTGTTGGAGCTTCTTTGTCAACCAGACCATAGCCGCATAAGTTTTCTCGACTAGGTTGTATCGGCATTCATAATCAAGCAGCTTCTTGCTGAGATAATAGATTAGAAACTCATTCTGATTTCATTTTCTTGAACCAACATTGCACCTACCGACTTTTCCTCAATGGCTAGGTAAAGGGTTTACGGTTTTCCAAGTTTAGGAGGTTGAAGAACGGGTGGATTTGAAAGGTAGGCTTTGATTTGGTTGAAGGCTATTTGGCAATCGGGTGTCCACTCTTCTGGCTAGTTTTTTTGAAGGAGTTTGAAAATGGGTTCACAGACTCTGGTTAATTGGGTGATGAAGTAGCTCATGTATTTTAAGGATCCCAGAAAGGATCTGACTTCCTTTTCGGTGTTAGGTGCGGGTATCTTTTGTATGGCTTTGATCTTATTGGGGTCCATCTCGATGCCCCGCTGGCTCACTACATGCCCCAGTAACTTGGCTGACGTAACTTCAAATACATACTTCTTCGGGTTCAGGAGAAGGTCATACTTCTCAATTCTTGTCATGAACCGATCCAGTATCTCAGCATGCTCAGCTCGGGTACCGGACCTCACCAGCATATCATTCATATACACCTCTACTTCCTTATGGATCATGTCATGTAGCAGAGTCGTGACTACTATCTGATACGTGGCACCGGCATTCTTCAAACCAAATGACATAGCCCTATAATAGAAAGTAACCCATTAAGTGATGAAAGCCGTCTTCTCTTTATCCTTTTCATACATTAGAATTTGATTAGAGCCCGAGAATCCATCCATAAAGGAGTTCATCACTGATCTAGCTGCGCTGTCAACTAAAACATCAATGTGCGGTAGCGAAAAATTGTCTTTCGGGGAAGCCTTTTTGAGGTCTCTATAATCTATAGAAATCCTGACTCGGCCATCCTTCTTCGCTATAGGAACAATATTGGCTAACTATGTCGGATAAGTTACCATATCGAGGAATCTGGCATCCCACTATTTTTGAACCTCTTCTTTTACCTTCTCTGCCCATTCTGGCCTGAGGCGGCAAAGCTTTTGCTTGACCGGTGTGAACTTGGGATTTGTTGGAAACTTATGCTGAGCTATTCCCGTATCTACCCCCGACATATCTTCATAAGACTAGGCAAATGCTTGTATATGCTTATTCAAAACTTCTTCTAATTCTCTATTTTCTTCAGGTGATAATTCGGATGACAGTTGCATCATTTTTGGCTCATTAAGAGTCCCAAGATTTATTTCATGCAATGATGCATCGTGAATGCTAAAAACATTAAATGAATTCTTGTATGAATGCACAGAACCATCAAGAAACAAATCACAAAAGTAAGCAAAAGAGTTCTTCATTGCATTAGCGGCCTCAAAAGTCGAATTGTTCACATCAAAGATATAGGTTACATCATAGATAAAATCATCTCCCACAGGCGGGAGGTCTTCATTAGCAACAACATGATCTTCATTTTCAGCATGGTCTTCCTCTTTGTTTCTTGGCATCAGACCTTTCAACAGGTCGAAAATTTCCGAGGCATTGTCCTTGATCACCCCGACCAGTCCCTCTCATTTTTCCGCAAAGCTCTTAATCAGTATCTTCTTCAGCTCCTTCATTGCCTTATCCATCTCACTGATATTGGGTTCAACTTCCACTTTCATCGCTATAGGCTCAGTAGTTATCCCCTCTGATCCGGCTTTGCTTCTAGCAGATTAACTTCCTTATAGCCACCGACATATTCATTGAAGCTAACAATATCTCCAAAGATCTCAAAGCTTGGATACATAGAGCCATTTTAAGGAACAAGCTTAGGAAGTCCTTGGTACACGGTTTCTACCATCCGAATAGGTACAGGTGCAGAGCGGGGTATCCTTCTCCACTGATTCTTCTTTGGGCCACTCGAAAACCCTATTATTTGTTTCTGAATGCACTTTCTTACAGTCACAGGTTTAGTATCACCTTGTATTTCCTTCCCGATGCCCTTTCTAGCAAAAAACTAGTATTTAGCCTAGTACTTGAAGGCCATGTCCGATGGTGGAAATCCTGACCCAAACACCACATCATCAGACCTTCTTACCTTTGCTGCGTTGACCATAGCAACCTGGAACACATAGGTTGTTTCATTCATTTCACCTACAGCAGCAACCATGGTGGGGCCTTCAGAGCTGAAAGTGACCACCTTTCCATTCAGTGGAACCTTTACTTTTTAGTGTAGAGTGGAAGGAATGGATTTCAAGTCATGCAGCCACGACCTTCCCAAAAGTAGAGAGAATGTGACGGGTATGTCAATGACAGTGAATTCAATAAGGGATTTAACCTTCCCAATCTCGACCTTAGTTTCAAAGGACCCGGTCGCTGCTAGCTTGCTGTTGTCATGTGCTCTGATAATGGTCTAAGATCGCATCAATGCCTCTTCTGTCAAGCCCAAGAAAGGTAGAATCTGTAATGGGCATATGTTTAAAGCGAAGCCATCATCCACCATGATGCATGGCATTTGCTTATCAAGAATCTGGACTGTTAAAAACAAAGCCCTGTTGTGCTTGTTCCCTTTCAGAGGCAAATCTGCATCACTGAATCTGATCATCGGTTTTGTGTGCCCCACTTCTTCAGCTAGATTCTTGCCATTTCTAATCAAAGAACAAACATCTTCGGGAGAAGAAACCCCTGCCTTGTCTACTTACAATAATTTCCTTACAAGGGCCTGTCTGTGACGGGTGCTTTCCATCAATAGTTGCCAAATGCTTACCCGAGCGGGTGTTTTCTGAATCTTCTCAATAACTTCATCCCCCCCAGCTGGTGGTGCCGCTTGGGAATGTTGATTATTCCCCGAAGGTGCCCCAGTAAAGAATATAAGGCCTCTCGGCTGTACCACCACGGGTTGTACAACTCTCCCGCTGTGAGTGACTGCTTTGGATGGATTGATCTTTAACCTAGCCACGTGCCCTTTCTTTCACAAGAGTCAAAGGACGGATAGGCTTTTCATACTCATCATTATAGTCCAAGTCTTCCTATTTAAGTGGGGCCTTTGCTAGTTGCTTCCCTTTATCGACTTTCCTTACTTGCTTTCGGGCTTAGTTCTATTGCCACTAATCTAACATCAGGGTAGCTTTCACAAAATGATTAAAAACATAATTGGTAGGGAGACCCGACTGTACCATGTTAATTCTGCCTTCAAATCTCGGTAGGGGATTCTCTTGAGTGCTCGGTTGTGCTAGCGGTGGTTCCTCGATCTGTCTATCTCTCACTAGCTTGGATATAACATTACACAGGACGATGCAGTTTTCAGTTTTGTGATCCACAATCACATGATATTGATAGCAGTTCTCTTTATCAAATTCTTCATGAGGGATATAAGGCTTCAGACTCCATAATAACCCCATGTTTCTGCATTTTTCAAACATCTTGCTCAGTGATACAACCTAAGGATTAACCCTCTGTCTCTGTTGCTGAGTGGCTTGTTTGGAAGAGACAACAAAAATGTCAGCTGCTTGGATAGTTGGTTGAGCCTAATTATACCGTCTAGACCCGGTGTTGTTGTTTGACATCGATGCTAATGCTGTGCCACTGGAGCTCCCTCCGTTGGTGGCTGGAGTGAATGTCTTCTTAAAACCTGAGGATTGAGACTTAGGGATAATCTCGTACCTCTCCACCTTCTTAGCCATAGAAAGGACATCGACATAACTATTGAAGGTAAGGTACTTCATCTCCTTTTTGTATACTTCTAAACTGGCATCGATAAGTATCACGAGAGCTCCTCCTTCGGCAGCTTAACTGTCATGTTGTTTAGTGTATCCCTCCATCTCTGATAATAGCTCTCAAATTCCTCATTAGGCTTCTGTCTCACAGCTTCCAGATCCTCTGGCATGGTGTTCTTCTTAACATTGTACGCATAAAATTCAACAAACTCAGTTGCCAAACTCTTCCAATCAGCACGGAAATGAGCCGATAGGAAGTTATACCAATTTACAACACCCCTTTCCAAAGTGGGTGGAGAAAGGCACGCAATTTTGTTTAAAGAAAGGCCCGCCATGAAGAGTACAATCACTATCTGATTCACGTGAGCAGTAGGTGATCCCTTACCGTTGAATGGAGGGAATCGGGGCATTGACAAGCCCTTGGGGAACTGCTCAATTCCACTGGCTGTAAAATCTTCCTCCTCAACACAGGGAGACTTATCCTTCTCTAGCTTTTTAATTACACTGGTCATAAAGCTTTCCACTCTCTCATTTTGTTTTCTCAGTTGTTCGGCCATCTCCTCTTGTAGGCTAGATGCCATTCTCACATTTGGGATATTCTCGTCACCTTCAACCATCACAGCTTTACCGGGTCTCTATCCCCTACTGCTCCCCCCTCATTCACAGGAATCTGAGTTGGAGCTGGTGCTGGAGTCAGCGGGGGAGCAAACTGAATTTGGGCTGCCATAGCAACAGCCACATGCCTAGCAATGACTTCTATAAATCTGTCTGAGTTCAAAAATTTTCCATTTGTCTTGCTGACATGGCTCTATTTTCTGCCTAGTTCTAATGGCTGGCCTGACCCTGATCCTGATTCTCATCTACTAGTCCCCCAAAATTGGCATTGCTTGCCAGATCCTCCTATTCCTATGGCAGAATCACATTTTAAAGACTCATCTTTGCTCAAAAAGTTCTGAAATCAAAATAAATGGCCATTAGATGCAGGTACCTCTTACCGAGGGTAAACCTAAACTTCTACATCAATGTCGTGATATGGACATGAGATGTAAGACTTACATATAAAGGACGGGTTACTATACACACAGGAACGACATTTTACAAGGTCCATATTGGTGTTTCGCGATCCTTTCACAAAATTACTGACTTCTACTTAAAAAGATAATGGCGACGTGATGTCTAGCCTGAAAGGTCGAAATGATGTCTATCCGTAGAGTTGTGATGTCTAGCTATAAAGATTAGAATGATGTCTATCCAAAAGGCGTGATGTCTAGCCGTAAAGATTGGAATGATATCTATCCGTAAAGGTGTGATGTCTAGTCGTAAAGATTGGAATGATGTCAATCCGTAAAGACGTGATGTCTAGCTGTAGAGTTGGAATGATGTCTATCCGTAAAGGCATGATGTCCAGCCGTAGAGTTGGAATGATGTCTATCTGTAGAGGCGTGATGTCTAGCCGTAAATATTGGAATGATGTCTATCCGTAAAGGTGTGATGTCTAGCCATAAGGATAGGAATGATGTCTATTCATAAAGGTGTGATGTCTAGCCATTAGACATGTGGTTTTGATTAAATATGAATGTCACGTTATGAGCGTAAAAGCATTTAAATGGATTACATGGCATTATAATGCAGTGCATATCAATCGTAGATGTCACGACATACGTTGTAATTGTGATTCATGGTAATGGCATCGTGATACGGGGTATGGTATTCATGCATGTTATGGCATACATTGTATTCGTGATGTATGGTAATGGCATCATGATGTTTGGCATGGTATTCATGGATGTCATGATATACATTGTATTCTTGATGCATGGTAATGGCATCGTGATATGTGGCATGGTATTAATGCATGTCATGGCATATGTTGTATTCGTGATGCATGGTAATGGCATCTTGATATGCAGCATGGTACTCATGCATGTAATGGAATACGTTGGATTCGTGATGCATGGTATTGGAATCATGATGTGCGGAATGGTACTCTTGCATGTCATGGCATATTTTGTAATTGTGATGCATGGTAATGGCATCATGATGTGTGGCATGGTATTCATGCACGTCGTGTCATACGTGGTGTGTTGCTTA
>CAOJCR016304020.1:0-12519 GCA_948330485.1 Euphorbia neoarborescens
CTCATAATCATCAAAAGCAACAACTGGAAGAGGAGTTAGTCCAGAATCAACATCAATTGTTGAATCAAAATCCTCATGAAAGACAAAGTCCCTAACTTTATTTCTCCTTCCAAATTCAATATCCTCAAAAAATGTAGTCGTACCTGTCTAAAAAATAGTCTTTAATTTGGGATCATAAAACTTATAACCCCTTGATCATTTAGAATATCCAATAAAGTAACTACTAACTATTCTCGGGTTTAATTTCCTTTTGTTTGGCTCATAAGATCTTGCCCCAGCCAGATATCTCCACACATGAAGGTGCTTTAAACTAGGCTTTCTCTCTACCAAAGCTCATAAGTTGTTTTAGTAGTCGCTTTAGTAGGTACCCTATTCAGAATATAGGCTGCAGTTTTGAGTACCTCTCCCTAGAGTGATTCAGGTAGGATCGAATAAGATATCATGCTCCTTACCATATCCTTAAGAGTGTGATTACGTCTTTCAAACACACCATTTATGCTAGGCGAACCCGGCATGGTGTATTGTGGGAAAATACCACACTCCTCTAGGTATTTGGCAAATGGCCTTGGATGTTGTTCACCTAAACTATCATATCTACCATAGTATTCACCACCACGGTCAGATATGACTTTCTTTATTTCTTTGTTGAGTTGATTCTCAACTTCATCTTTATAAGATGTGAACGCATCCAAAACTTAGAACTTTTCATGAATAAGAAATAGGTATGGATATCGCAAATAATCATTTATGAATAATACAAAGTATTATTGACCATTCCATGAGGGTGTTGGGAACGACCCACAAACATCCGTATGTATCAATTCTAAGACATTCGTAGCCCTTATTGCACCCAATTTCTTCATTTTAGTCTGTTTACCCATAATGCATTCCACACATACATCAAAGTCTGAAAAATCAAGTTCGTTTAAAATTCCTTCTATAACAGGTTATTCAACTCTTTTTCTAGAGATGTGACCTAATCGCTTGTGCCAAAATGAACTTGAATTTTTGTTATTTAATTTGTGCTTAGTACCGAATGATTCCACATTCAAGGTTTCATTATAGGAAGCATTAGTCTCAAGCGTATACAGATTGTCATACACCAAAAGTTTACCATTTCCAATAACAATAGAAATAATGGATAAAAAAATATTGTTCTCAAATGAACAACAATAACCTAATTTGTGCAAATATGAAACAGAAACCAAATTCCGTCTAAATGGCGGTATAATAAAAGTATCCATTAAATCAATATAGAAACTGATGAGGACATCTTTGTCACAGATCCGAGTCTTAAGGAGATTCGTTCGTCCACTAAGACCTGAGCGCAAAGGATTCAAACTCAAGATGGGATCTGTTATCTTCTTTCAAATTTGAGGAAAAAATTGTTTGAAGAAAGAGGGAATGATGAGGACATCTTCACTTGTGACCGGATGCCAAATCCAACCGCCCAGAACTGAACCCGAATCTAACCACCTGAATGAATACACAATGAACAAAGCATAGAGACCTGGGTGCCTGGTATAAACGGATGGCAGAAGCTGAGACCGGATCTACACCCGGGCAGGGATCTATAACCAAGTGGATCGAATGACCGGATCTACACATGACAGACTGAATGATGAGATCTACAAGTGCCTGATCGAATGCCTCAAATGGACGGATGATCAATGTTGAACGCTGAGTCAAGTCCCGCCAGATGTTCACCCGGGTGAATGAATAATACCAAACGAACATGATATGGAGGCACTGGCGCCTGATATGAATGGCTGGATTGTCAAGGCATGGAGACTCTATGCCTGACCATATGAACAAGACCGAACGCTGAGTCAAGTAGGGGGCACCTGACCGGATGACGAGATCGGATGACGTGGGAGTCAACTGTTTATCCTGACATTTCCAACTACCACCTTTTTGGGCAGCCTATTTTTTTTTACCTTTTTCTCCCTTTTGTGCTACTTTTTATATTTCGATCATTATTTATGTCTTTTCTCCATTAATGTTGCTTCTAAATAGGTTTAGTATTTTGCCAAGTATATAAGGCATTCAACTTCTTTGTAAACAACAACTTTCAACAACTTTTTTTATCATCAATATAATTTGAAAACTCTCTCTTTGAGAAGTTCTCATTGCTCTTGGTGGACTCCAAGTATGAAAATAGGGGATTTTGGTCTTCGTCAGGGTTAGGCCTGAGAATTCTTCTTTTTATGGGTTGGGCAATCGTGAAACCCTCGTAGCCGCGCCGACGTTGTCTGTATCAAGTGGTATCAGAGCTTCACCGTTCTCTAGAAGATGGGAACTTCTCGAGCTAAAAAGCTGATCTTTTGTGAGGAAAGGTTAGCAACTATTCTTTAAATTTCTGTTTGAAAAATAAATGAAAATGAATAGAAAGTTAGATCTTCCCATGTTCTATAAAGACTTTGAGGAAGATGAGTTTTGAGAATTGGTAGATGAAGTAGAAAAAGTTTGTTGGGATTATGGGTTGAATGAAAGAAGAAAGGTGAAATGGGTTGTTTCAAGACTACTCGCTTCTTTGTTGAAATGGTGGGATAACATGAAGCAAAGAATGTATGTGAGTGGGAGAGACCCGATTTCAAGATGGAGGACGATGGTACACAAGCTACAGCAGATTTGATTAAGCTTTGGGTACATGAGACCGGATGAGACAGTTGGAAGAAGGCCGAGTGGAGAAGAGCTAAAGCTGAATGAGTGGAGGCTGAATAAAGAAAGGATGCTGACTGGAAAGATTCAAGGTTTGATTCGAATCTCTTATGGGACCGCTTCGACCTAAGGACCGAGTGTAGAATGCCAAATCTATCACCCATTGAGTCTCAACCATAGACCGGGTGATAGAGATCGAATCTCTACCGAACCGAGACCCAGCCTCTCGAATAAAGAGAAAACAAGTCTCAATCAGTTCAGCAATCAGCCCGTCGCTACTGAACCGAATGAGGATCCATCCTTCATGCCAGATCCTATCCATAGTGAACTCCACATGCCACTACCCTCACCCACACTCCAAGACTTGTACCTCCCGGTTAAGCTTTCAAGGGAGATTTCAATTCTATCTACTCTGATTGCTCATCACACCACATTTTCACCCCTCACGCCTACACCGGATGAATATCCCCAAGCTCATCAGGTAATATCCTCTCTTTTATCACTTGTGCTATGATTGAGAAGGAAGAGAAATTTGAAGGGGTGGAAATCATCAATTTTGTTTTGAGAGACTGGAAAGGGAGAGAGGACTCTCACAAAAATAATTTTTCTTTTGCTTTTATTTTTAGTGATTTAGGATTTAATTTTGTTAATTTTAATTTTAATTTTAATTTTAATTTTAATTTTGTAATCTTTGTTTTGGGTATGATCGAGAAAGAAAATAAATTTTTATTTATGGATGTATATAGGGACGGTAGAGATGTAGGAGGAAAAATCATATATTGAACTCCAGTAATATAGATATCGCTATAATATCGTTCCATTTTGTTTATTTTCTTTGATGTAATTTTCTTTTGAAGAAAGAGGGGTAAAATTTTGTACGAGTAGTTTTAGTCTGTAAGAATTCAAATTCTTTTGAAGAAAGGGAGAATGATGAGGACATCTTTGTCAGAGATCCAAGTCTCAAATTTGAGGAAAAATTTATTTGAAGAAAAAGGGAATGATGAGGACATCTTTACTGGTGATCGGATGCCGAATCCAACCGTCCAGAATCGAACCTTAATCCAACCGCCTGGACGAATACACGATGAACAAAGCATGGAGACCCGGGCACCTGGTATAAAGATCGAATGGCAGAAGGTGAGATCGGATCTACACCCGGGCAGGGATCTACAACCAAGTGGACCGAATAACCGGATCTACACATGGAAGACCGAATGACCGGATCTATAAGCGTCTGGCCGGATGCCTCAAATGGACGGATGATCAATGCTAAACGCCGAGTCAAGTCTCGCCAGAAGTTCACCGGTGCGAATGAATAATACCGAACGAACAGGATATGGAAGCCCTGGCGCCTGATATGAAGGGGCGAATTGTCAAGGCATGGAGACTCTACGCCTGACCGGATGAACAAGACCAAACACCGAGTCAAGTGGGGGGCGTCTGACCGGATGACGAGATCGGATGATGAGGGAGTCAACTGTTTATCCTGACACTCCCAACTACCACCTTTTTGGGTAGCCTATCTTTTACCTTTTCCCCCCTTTTGTGTTACTTTTTATATTTTCATCATTATTTATGTCTTGTCTCCATTAATGTTGCTTGTAAATAGGTTTAATATTTTGCCAAGTATATAAGGCATTCATCTTCTTTGTAAAAAACTTTTAACAACTTTTTTATCATCAATATAATTTCAAAACTCTCTCTTTGAGAAGTTCTCATTATTCTTGGTGGACTCCAAGTATGAAAATAGGGATTTTGGTCTCCGTCGGGGTTAGACCTGAGTATTCTTCTCTTTGTGGGTTGGACAATCATGAAACTCTCGCAGTCGCATCGACGCTGGTAGACATCAACAATCTGAAGTGGCTAATAGCTTCCACATCCACTGATTTGCCATCTCCCACATAGATGCATCTTTCAGCATCAATTGTCTCTCGGTAGCTTAGGCAACCCTGCATTGAAACACTGATGTTAGTGGTAGCATCAGCATCCACCCACCAAGTGTTGTAGGTACTAAATCCAAATTATTCTCAGAACAAACTAAATTAAGGAATGTACCTTTCTTGGCATGCCAATCATGGTAATGTATACATTCTTTTTTAGTGTGTCCCTCCTTCTTACAAAAGAAACAACCCTGAACCTTAAGGTGTTTCTTCTTAAGATAACCTTTATCTTTTGCAGCCTCATTCTTTCTTTTATGCCTATTTTCTTTAGAGATGCTTGCTAAGTGAGCATTTTCTGTTTTATTTTACTTCAACTTCTCCTCCTCTTGAACACAAAATGAAATGAGCTCATTAAGAGATCATTTCTCCTTTTGGCAATTATAACTAACCTGAAATTGACTGAATTGAGGAGGTACAGAAATAAGAACCAAATGCACTAAAAGGTCTTCGGATAACTAGAGACCAAGTGCCTTAAGCTTTGAAGCCAAATGAGATATTTCCATAATGTACTCCTTTATGATTTCCTTGCCTTTAAACTTCATGGAAATAAGCCTCTTTAGAATAGTATTTCTACCTTATCGCTCGTTGCAAAGCGTTTCTCAATTTCAGTAAGGAAAACCTTAGTAACAATAATATCATCAGACATTGCACCTCTAAAATCCTCAGAAATGCTGCGCTTAATGATCATCAGACTAGATCGATTAGAATTGTCCCACTTCTCATAGTTCTTCCTATCCGTAAGAGAACTTGTTTCCGTAAGAGGAGTAGGTTTGTCCATTCTAAGGGCTAAATCTATGTCCATACAGTCCAGAATGATCAATACATTTCTTTCCAGTCTTTAAAGTTACTACTATTGAGAATTGGAACTGAACTTAAGTTTGTAGATACTGTAATAACGAAAAAATAAAAAAAGAACCATATAAATATCACATACAATAAATCATTAAAGTTTAAAAGATTGATAAATTCTCATCTTAAGGTACCCAGTGCACCATTAATATCAAGTCTTTAGACAGTAATATTAACTGCTAGAAGTAACTTGTTGTAATGATCAATCACTAACAATAAGATATATCAAATAATTAATCTATCTTTGTGTCGATTAATTGAGCAATACTTTGGAATTGCTATGTGATTATCATCAAAGGTGTTTGTGCAATTCGATCAAATATTAACCTTCCTTTTTGAGCCGAATATCAACATGAATTACATAACACTAACATTTAATATTTTATATGCATCAATATCAGTAAGCATGGTCACTTTGGTGATTACTTATTAAGTTAATACAAATAAAATAGTGAACATTTGTTATTTATTTGAACTCTAATGTAACATAACATATAATATTAACTTTTAGTTATATATTATAAAAATACTTTAGTTACAAATTCGCAATATTATATAATACATCTATTATAGGGGAACGATAGGAATTTATAGGGTTCTGCTACCCGGTTAGCGAACGATGTCAAGGGGCAATGTTTCTTGCGGAGTCAGGGGGCAGCACCTCACGAAAAATTTTGGAAATCCAAATTAATTCAGCTTAATTCAATAAACAAAATTATTGAACGAATTACAAAAAATTTTCAAAATATACCAAGAATCCCCCAAAATGCTATATTTTTCTCTAGTGAAAAAGGAAAAAATTTGGCTGTCGAAAGAGTCCTCACGCGCAGGGGAGAATCCTGTCCACGCGCTGAAGCGTGCAACTAAAGAAGAAAGAGTCTGATGACACGTGGCGCATCCTAATAGGTGTTGATCTGTCCCCAGTGTGGTGTAGATGACGTGGCACAACTTGAATACGGTGATACGTGTCAACACCCAATTGGTCCATATCACTGACACGTGGCATGCTAATGTGTCATAGCATGAATTCAGTGACACGTGTCAATACCCAATTGGTCAACATCACTGACACGTGGTACGCTGACGATTAAGTGGACATTTTGGTGTGGCATATGGCACAACGTGATTGGGCGATAAAATCCAACTTTTTAATAACCGTCCAATAGAAAATTGACACGTGAACGCATTATCCAAAATCAACCAATCAGAAACAGACATGTGTCCCACCCATAAAAACTGATTTTAAACCATTGTAATGAAGCCCAATTACACGGCGGAGAGTAAAGGACATGTGTCGCCTTCTGGTGATCCGCCGAATGCAAAATTTTACACCCCCACTTGATTTTTCGCGTAGAATCCATTGGTAGTCTCAGAATTTCAAAATTTCAAACACAAACATACGAATCTCATCGATTTCAATAAATTCGGGTATGTTTTTGATCCGAATCGACATAAAATTGTTGCGAAAACTCCGAAATAATTGAAAAACCTCCAAATCGAGTTTCGTAAAAACAAAAATAAAAGAAAAAATGCACCAAAACGTCTGCATAACCATAAAAATTGTAAATTTGTACTGAATAAACCGTAAAACTAACTCTAAAGAGTAAATTTGAGATGGCTCTGATAACAATTGATAAAAAAATTGTTTTCTAAATCCAGAAAAATATCTCAAATTTAATTCAATAGAGAGAAAAAATAGAAAAACATGAATAAAGACTGAAATGCGGAAGCGTACCGTGATCCATAATGTAAATTGCAGAAAAATTTCCAGTAATGAATCTTCCAGTTGAATCAGAGTGTTCAAAAGTGTTTTCTTTTGATGAGGATGCAGAAAAATTGAAATTTATAACGTATATATATAGTATTGTGATCAAGCGGTGACCATTTCCCTCTATTAACACCTTTTTATCCGGTAAATGGCATATTTCCGATTCAGCACCTCATCAAATCAGAAATATCATTTATGGTACCCTCATTTTATATTCATGACAAATACATCCAGAAATCACAACTTCATCCATATTAAATTACTTTATATATGATTTATTTATAAAATAACTCGTAAACATTTATTTTCAATCTACAGATTCTTACATGTATTACTTTCAAATTTCTATTTTTATTGGACACTTTAAATTAAATGGAGAAAATTTTTATGTCAAAGTTGCCTAGACTTTGGTCAATAATAATACCCCTAAAGTTTGCTCAGTCCCTTTTTTTTTTTTTTTTTTTTTTTTTGATCAATAATCAGTACCTTTAATTCTTCGCCAACATCAAACAAAAATTGATTGTATTATCTAACCGACTTATTTACCGTGATTTATATATTTGTTTTTTTTAGCCATTTTTATATAATATGTAATATTATTATATAAATTTAGTCATTTTTATATAATATGTTATATTACTAATACACTTTTAGACATATAAATATATCCCTATTTACAATAAGAAAATTTAGAATTTACTAATAAAAAAATTTAATATAAACAAATAAATTCTAGAAAAATTAATCAATTTTTATTGTTTGATTAAAATGCTCTATTCGTTTAACTGGAAAAACTAAAACCATAAATATGTTTTATCAGGTGAGTACAATATTGGACTTTTGAATAAAACCCCTCTTTTAGTTGAAAGAATGACTAAACTTAAGAAATAAATAATGATTAGAACTGCATAAGTAATATTAATTAATAGTCTAGTAATATGAATGTTGTAGGATTTTACATAAAACATGATGATGCAAATATTAGTTAAAAGAATCATATATCACATTTCCCCAACTGACATTACAAAACTTAAATGCCTGTAATACTACTCAATTAAGGCTGCATTTTGGGCTAGTTTCTGCAGTTTTAAAAGTCATATTTTTGGGAAAAGCACAGACCGAAAGCAATCCCAAATTAACTTTAAGGCTATTATTCCCACTAAAAGATGTTCAAACAGGGCAATCCTGTATTTAGAGGCCCGCCTCCATTTCATCTAAGCCCATTATCGCCTCCGAGTAATTGAACAGCAACGGCAAGGGAAGTCGTTATCTGTTGTCACAACTACCATAAAAAAAACAAGTTTTGTAGGTCGAACATATTAGGATCAAATATGTTGAATTGATCTGAATATGTACATTATCTGCAAAACTTTTTTACTTTCTTCTTCATCTAACCATCTGTCATCTCATATTGCAGCACTGGGGGTTTCCGTTGCGTAATTTGTCCCATAGGCACATCATTTGCCTTGGTGATTGGTAATGAGCAGTGTAATACTCTTCAATGCATCCAAACTGACAGAATTTCAAGCTATGCACGTACTCCACCACACATTTTGAACTATTAAACTTTTCCACCCACATCCCCATGCTCACATCTTCCATTTTAAATAACTGCGCCAAAAACGCACTTGTTCGTGTTAGTACCTGCCTACAACTTGCAAACACACAGCACAGCACAAATGAGAGAGAGTGGCGATTTAACATACTCTTAGTTTATGAGTTTGAAACTCTGTGGTTATGAATCTAGCAATGTCAGATGACACAATGTAACCTGGACCATTTGCATAGGGTGGGTACTCTTCCTCAGGCCATTCCTGAGTTAGGATCAATTGAACAATTACTGTGCAATTATCTTTCAATTTGGCAGCATATCAAAAATCCACAAACAGATGTTTCTAGCCATATAATGACACAGGTCCATATCAAATGCTAAAACTGAGTTGCACGAATTCAAATTGGAAGGAAAATATACCTCAAATGTAACAGCCCATTTACCGCTACGCAAAGGCTTGTGGTTGTAGTTGATGTTTCCAATGTATAAACTTCTATCTTCATACACCTTCTTTGCTTTTTTAATCACAGCATCCACCCTCACAAAAGTGTCGTCGTCACACTTCATAATATACTTTGCAGCAACATCACGAACCTAGTAACAACAAGAGAAAATAATGCCAACGAATACAGTTCTAATTAGGCAGCTTGTAAGAGATATGATTGTCTAAAGAACAGGGGAAAAAATTAAGTGAAAGTTTAGCAAACAATAAACAAGATGAAGTACTAGCCAAACTCATTTTGCCCCGTCACTCACCCCATATTCGCATATTGCAACAGTCTTTAACACAACGAGGTCATAATTATCCATGTATGGAACTATAACAATATCGCCAAAATAATCTGCTTCTTTCTTTAGCTGTATGTTTATTTCCTTTCTCCCGTGCTGTACAACAACAGATGGTTTCTGGCGAATATTAACATTTTAAAGTGGTTATGGCTTATAAAAGTAAGCATGACTCTTTTCCATCCTCACCAGGGCTACAAAAAACCGAGCAACAACATTGGAAGATCTTATCAACTTATGCTGCATCCAGGTTTTCCTCACAGCCATCCGCTCAGCAAAATGGTTTCCAGCAGAGAGAATGCCAATGAGAAGCTCCACTTGGCCGTCAAGAATAGGAGGAGCTTTCCACTTACTAGACATTTCCAGATGCTGTTGCGGTGAAAAGCTTGGATGCGAGGAAGGTAAAGAAGCAGCAAAAACAGAATGCACATCAACGTCCCCATTCAAATATAATCCGGTGGCATCCTCGAGAACAAATCCCTGTTAACATAAAAGGAAACAATTAACATGCTCTGCTGTTCTATATATGTCAAGAGGACAGGAGTTTTGTACATTCTCAAATTTACTCACAGTGCGATACGGAAAAGAAGTTATATGTCTCCCATCAACATTGATGTGGTAACCTTCCAAGCCAGCACTCACAGTAAGAACAAATAATTTGCCCTCAGCAAATGGGAATGGCCAATTGTACAATATCTTCTTCTTCCTTCCTATCAGTCTATTCAACCACCACGAGGCCTTCGAATCCTCAGAGTTACTATCGTCATCTCTAAGCCATTTCTCACATTTCACCTGGCCATCAACTTCAAATAAAAAAAAAATAACACTAAAGTCCAACTAACAGAATAATAATATAGAATTGAGGGAAATACACAGAAGATTGCAGACAGATTGTTGATTCACAGATCAAATTCAGCAGCTACATTATGCTATAGAAGGTTATGTTTTTTTACTAAAAGAAACAAGCCTCAAAGGCATGCCAACAATAAGAATAATAGATAAATGCCAGCTGAGCGTACCAATTATGAAATAGACAAGAAGCAAAACGAGACAAGACATCATTTTCGGGTAACTCAATCCACAATAGCCTTGAGCAAGAACGAGTCAAATATCTAACTTAAAATTATCAATTTACAGCGAAACTAACAAAAGAAAATTCATTATTGAGCTGAATTTGCAGCAAAACAAAAACAAATGCATCCAAGAACAAAAATTAAGCAATTACCAGTTTCCTCATCAGCCCGAGAACTCCAACCCTCACACCTCAACCCATTTCCCCATTGCATTCTGTAGCAAGTATTCTGCTCAATTACAGGTTTGCCACTCCAATCGCCCTTCAATCTCGGATTAAAATGAAGAATTCTCGGCGGGTCTTCTCCGTCAACGGTTTTCAATCCCTGTAACTCCATCATGAACTGCGACACCATCAATTCCTCCTCTCCCTCCTTCAGAACTGCAATTTTGGGGTCCTTCTCCGGGTGGGCCCATCTAGGAATCGCCGCCACAGTTATGTGAGAACCCAGAGTCAGTCCACAGGGGAGCTCCATGATCCGTTTGCGAGCCAAAAACTCCGACCCGGATATAGCAATTGAATGCGGGCACTGTTCGGTGCGATTGTCGGTGGCGAAGCTATCGTTGCTCGAGCGTGATTGAATCTTACCCGATTCCAAGTCTTCCCAGAGCTTCTTCCCCGACAGCCACGCCTCTTTAGCAGCCTTGTGAAGCAGAGAGAATTCATCGGAAGCATCAGCAGAATCGAAAATTGTACCGTTGAAAAAAAGACCCGACAGTCTGCTCGTTTCTCGCATTCGCCTTTCAGGTAACCGATGAAGGAACGGCGGAGGGTCGAATAAAGTCAGCTGAAGTTCGTCATTTTCGACAAGAAAAGGCTTGGAAAAAGCATCGCCGAAAGAGCCATCGCCGGGAATAGACCCATAATCAAACCCTTTGAAGAAAAGAGGAATTTCAAGGCTCATAAAGAGCAAGTAAACAAGGAGAACACTCATCAAGGCCTGTATCAATGTGAGTCGACTCAGGGACACGAAAGACTCGAACTTGACTCGCTTCATTGTCGGTGCCTAGATAGATAAACAGAAATAGAAAAAAATAAAAACTTAAAATTCGTGAAATGGAGGAGCGATTACTGGTACTGTGGTGTTTTATACTTTACTAATCGAACCCTAAAACCTAAAATTGAATGAAGGGGAGGTGATAATTAAGCTACTAGTTGATAACAAACACAGGGAAAACGCACGCTCTTTACCATGGAAGAAAAACAATAACTGCCATAAGAAGGAAACCGAATCATGCCAAATCTTTTAACCACTTCATTTATTTATTATTGTCATTTTTTTTTAATCCCTTGACCTGTTTTGACTAGATTTACGCCAGGGAGATTAAAAAATGTTTTTGCTCCAAAAATTCAACTTAACAATATAAAAACTGAATTTAGTAAAAATATAATAAATATTTATTTCAATTCAGTTTTATAAAAAAATTTATAATTTTATATATTATTAAAATATATTATATAATTTTAAAATAAATTATTATGTTTTTATACTTTTTAATATTTAAATTGTTACATATTTATTGAAATTCTGTACGGAAACTAAACCGAGAAATAAATTAGAGCGACTAACCGTTAATTACGCAGTGGATCTTCTCGGATTCGGAGTTCTCTGTTGAACAGCCTTCGGGATCGTGTCTGGTGGCCTTTCCTACACCGTGGAGTCAAGGCCGTATCTTCGCAGGATCTTCCGGTGTTAATCGAAGCAAGTTCGTGCAGGAATCGATCGTTTTCGTCCATCAACGGATCGAGAACCAATATTGCTCTCTAAAGCAATTTTCACTCCTTATTTCATATATAATTTCCATGTTGAAAATTCACCACAAAATTCACTTAGAATTTTGTTTATATACGGAGGTTATACCTTAATTTGAATTCAAATTCAAATTAAGGA